>WJFA01002826.1:0-14592 GCA_009870155.1 Pseudobourletiella spinata | reverse complement strand
GCAACGCATACCAGCAAATAATGTATTTTAGTGAAAGCTCAATGGTAAGCTTATAGTATTCCAGTGTAAAATGAAGTATTTGTTTCATCCCCATTACTTCTCCATCCAGCACAACAAAAAACTGCTGTCGAATGCAAAATGGTATCTTTGGTACAATCATTTTACACACACATTAATAGTGATTATGGAAAGCCAAGAAATTTGCTTCAGTTTATTTTCCGGTCTGCAACAGAATGCAACCAACGAATATGTGCCATCATGAGCCTACAAAATCACGGCTGCTTCGTTTGGAAATTGCAGAACCGGAAGAATGACTGGAAAACCACGAAAGTTCATCCCCATCGCCTTCTCCACTGTGTTCTCGCAGCGGTTGCTGGAAAAAGTTAAGAAAGTTAGTACAAGTGTCGTGGGACGAGACCTCATGCAGGAACTACGTAAATCCGCCTCTGGCGGGCTTTTTTTTGCTCCTCCTACGGGTAAGGAGGCTGAGTGAAAGTTTTGGTCCAACTCTGTAGGGAATCCGCAGTAAACTTAAGGAAAATATTTAGTATTACATGTTGTCTCTCAAGGAAGAAGGCTTACTCCAAAGTCCGATTTAGCATGCGTCAACGGAAAAGGTGCTCTTTGAACCCTCCTATATATATATAGAGTTTTGTCACACTGATAAAAGTATGTATCCAAAGCAAGTTCCACACCCTTGTCTCCACAATGTTGACAGAAAGAGGTTTTGAGAAATGTGAATTATTGTTTCTGAGGGTGGTAGAGACATCACTCAGGATGGTATGAATTCGATGATGCACTAGCATGCTTGCGCACGATGACGCAGGATTCCAGGAATGAAGTCGTCGTCCTTGTTTCCCCGCAGGCTTGCATGTGCCCTCCCTTTTGGGGTTAAATAAAATATAGTTGAAAGAGGTTCTAGTAAATTCTACAAGCTCAAGTCTTGAGCGAATCTTGCAAGCGATAAAGGACATGCGTACGTGCTCAAGAAATTGTCCCCACCTAAATTAAGGCATAAGGTTGCTCAAAATCCTCGCAGAGTCCGTGAATGGAAAGTTGGACTTTGGGATCCGACTTTGTCAATGATCCTCGTTCTACTCTGAGAGTCTAGCGCAAGGCCTTAACCTGCTAGTTAGAGAGAGTGTGTGTTATCTTTAGTTAGTTAGACAGGGGAGAGCAGGGTGTCGAGAAGAAGATAGTTTCGGGAAGATTTTATAAGGGAGGCACAAGAAGCGGACTTGATCACTCATGATGGCTGTCTTCCAGAGAACAGATCATCATTCGGTGGCTCTGCCACTCGCCATTCTACTCCTCGTGTCCCTCCCAAGTTTGCACACCGGTAAGACTTTCAACGAGTGTCTCCCGCCTCTAATTTACATTTACATTGCATTATTACACTTTTTTATTCACATATTTTAAATATTACTTATTTTAGTATTCATTGCCAAACAAGTACTGTAAGAATTCCAATTTTTTTCATCCAATTTTGAGCAGTGCTATTGCACATTTCTTACCCAATTTAGTCGAAAACTCCATGTAATTTTCCAGTGAATTTCAAACAGTTGTGAATTGTTGGAAGGAAATGTCTTGGAAGTTGAGGAGAGTCAATAAGATAACCTTTAGATGAGACTAATCTTCTGAGGGGTGTAGTTTTAAGGATTTGGAGTTGACCTAACACTAATATCAACTTCAAATATTGTTTTTATCATTCCAGCACCTGCTCCGCTCAAACTTGCGTCAGATAAGTGTGACATCGTCGCGCCTTGTCGGCCAGGTACGTACAGAAAATCTTTTCCTACCAGTTGACTTATGTTAGCTTCGGTTTTCGGCGTCATAGTGCTGTGAAGGTATTGGCTGGGACTATTAGATATCACTGTGATGGGTTCAGGCAGCCTCATTTTACCTCTTTACAATAACTTCTAGTTAACGTTCTCCACTCATGATTTCGTAATTGTCACCCTTCCAACGCACTGCAAGGATTGAATTTAAGATATTTTTGCTGTAAAGCGAAATCACGGAAGCGACCACAACTACTGTGGAGTGGAACACATGTAGCGAAATCCGAAGCTGTAGGAAATAAGATTATGAGAATTTCCGCAAGGACATCTCAGTTTATTTACATAACGACACTGGAGGCATGACGTAAAAAATTGAGCATAATTCAGCAGTTTGTAATTCTTACGAATCTAAAATCTGACTTGAGTTGATTCCGGAGACATAGAAATGACGCAGATGTTTTGGTTTGCTTCTCATTAGTAAAAGGGGATGCACTGAAAGAGTAATGCGATGAAGTCATCCGTTTGTTTTGGGAATTAAATCAATACTTGGCTCAAGCTAGTGAGCATTAAATGGTGATACGAATGAAAGCTGAGACTTTGGTATGTGCTGGATATTATTGAAATATAGGCACTATCAACAGTTGCGGTAATATGAAGCAGAGCTGTGGTAATCTGATGCCGATTGAAGTCACAGACCAAAATTCAGTGTCCATTATTGTTGACGCGTAGGGATACTTAATTAGATTGCTTATTAACAGTTGCCCAGGGTCAAAAGGTCATGTTGTGATATTAACATAATAGTTGATTTAAACGACTTGACCTTACCTTCTGATATTTGAAATTTAAATCCCCACTGGAAATTGTAGCAGTTCTGACATGCATGGGGGAGTGTTATCATAGCTAAGTCAATGCGTGCCCCGTAGTTAGCATCAACTAGTGCGAATTTGAACCTGTCAATTGCGCCCATAACAAAGGGACTTTAGGTCAGAATTTGTTTGTATCAGACTTTCGAATCTGTTATTCCTAGCTGAATCTTCTCCAAGAAGATTGAAAATGATCAGGTAATTGTTTGTTAATTAACAGTGCATATTATGTGTACGAAATAAATTCACGTCATCAATTCAAAAAATCCTGCATACACTGAAGTGCACTTCAAGTGATAGCAATGCCTTCGAAAGAAGCCGTGAAAGATTCCAAATAGATACATTTACTCTATTTTAATTTCAAGCAACTGTGATCATTCTATAAATTATGGGCGCTGCCATGATAATCCATAACCTGTGTCTGTTAGTAAGTCTATCTGTCATGTCTGCCTGCGCATTGACGTGTCAGTGACGAATTTTTGAAAGCCCGAATGTGCCATGGGAACCAATAGGTGGGGTTCGCTGAAGACCGGCAGCACGCGCTCATGTACACTATCATAAAAATTGGACAGTTGGGCCAAAATTAGAGTCAATTGTTATCTCTGTGCTCCGAACCCTGTGCCGTGAAGCTGCTCGCGACTGTACACCCCGTGTGTGTGTGTGTGTACAGAGATGAGTGGGAGCAAACAAGCTTAAAAAATCCACCAACCACCTCACGGAATCTTGATCCTCGTTGATTGACACTTGGAGAGATTTGTATGGTGTCTTTATTTTCTTAAAATCCCCAAAGATACTGATTATTTCTCAAGGCTGATAGTGTGCAAGACTTCACGTGCACGCCCTTTTGACCTCTGCCTTGAAAAGGTTGAGCTCAGTTGCAGTCAGATAGCAACACTCCTCTATTACATTTTCCCTCATTCATCCCGTTTGCATTTCAAAGTGACGCAACTAATGCCCCATTATTTTTGCATGTGATCGCAGTGGCCAAGGCGATGATAGACATAACTGCTTCTCTTTGGCCTTGACTGGCGACAAGAGGGAATCACTTTGTGGTTGTAACCAAGAATTTTTGGTATAATGACTCAAAACTCTCGGGGAATTGAGTTGATTTTTGACCGGTCCATGGCCCCGAGGGTACTGACCCGCCAAGTTTCAAATTGAGTTGAAGGTGGTAGGTTTATTGGGTGTGATGTACGATGTGTGATTTGATAAGGCAGTGAGACGACTGCATCCTACCGAGTGAGATGTGTGAGAAGATGAGTGTGAATGAAATTGTTGAGTGTCCAGCCATGATTAGAGCGCTGGAGGAGAGTTTGGAAAACTTTCCAACATCATTCAAATCCCTTATCACATACGTATGAATGAGCTTCTATTTTCGCAAATTGTGACAGGAAAAAATTAATCATCCCCACTGATTTATGACAGGTCAAGCCTCCGCTCTCGGCTATAACTCTGGACAGTACAGATATGAGTTTGAGTCTGAAGTTGTGACTGCAGTCACCCTGCCCAGCCCAGAGTCGCGAACGGCAAAGGTCAAGGCTGAGGTTCTCATCACTGCCTTCACCCCTTGTGACCTCGTCATAAAAGTCAAGTCATTGTCCGTGTCCACGGCGAGGGTACGGAACGGGCTTCATCAGCCCAGCAACACACCTCTTTCCTTCTTCTCTGTCACTGATAGTTTCAGTATGGTGTGCACTCAATTGTATATGACTGAATGTTTGCATTAGGATGGCCAACTGGAGCCTGTGACCGGGGGCAAGGGAGACTTTATTAGGTTTACCCTTCATGATGGAATCATTGGGAGTGTCTGTGCCTCCACGGAAGAGCCCACCTGGACCGCAAACGTGAAGAGGGCCGTCATCTCCTTGTTGCAAAACAAGGCTTTGAACGGTGTCAGTGAAGATGAGGTTATTGAGGTAAACCGTCCTGCCATAGTCCGTAAAGCGTACAAAGATTATGCAGACTGTTCACTAACCTGTTGTGCGACTCTCACAGTCTGACATTTCTGGAAGATGTCCGACGAAATACACTGTTTCTGGGGACAAGTACACCAAGACCAAGAACCTCCTTGCCTGCTCTCACCGGGATGGCGGGGATGTCACCACCGTCGGGATCCCGTATGAAGTCAACTCAGTAATGCCAGACATTTAAAACTTTAATTATTTCAAAAATTGACTTCAAAACTACAAGTAGATTATTTGAGCATCGATAGCACTGCTCTTGCATTTAACCATTCAAATGTTTCGTTTAGAACCAAAACTCAATCCGTGGCGGCGAAGCGAAGCAGACTTGCGAGCAGACCCTGCAGAACGGAATCTTTACCAATGTCCACTGTACCGAGGTCCACACAACGAGCCGAGTGTTCGAAAAGTCCGGCGTGAACATCCAAACGACGGTGACGACGAATCTGAAGCTCATCGATAGTAAAATTGGAGCCCCCAAGATCCACCTCCCACCGGTCCTCTCCAAGTCCTCCATCTACTTTGATCACGCCACCAGCATCAATGATGAAGCGACCAAGTCGGGCTCGGCACAACTCCTCCGCGACACCGTTCAGCGAATCGGGGAGAACATCCGCCCGGACGGCCTCACCGCCGCCGTTTCCGAACAGTTCCTCGTCCTGAAAAATGCCTTTAAGACGGCGAGCCCTGAGACCGTGGAGGAGATCTACAATGAGATTGCCTCCGGTAGCCTCGAACCTGCCACCAAGGAGAAGGTCAAGAAACTCTACTTGGACGCTGCTGCGGACTCTACGAGTGACGGGGCCATTGCCCTCCTCGCCAAGCTCATTGAGCAGAAGGCTGTGGACAAGACGACAAAGTACAAGTTCCATCTGCACACCACCTATGCGTCACACCCTGGAGAGCGTGCTCTCCGAGCCATCCTCCCTCTCCTGTCGGGAACGGGGCAGGACGTGAGTAAGAAGGCCCTCCTTACAGCTTCCGGCCTGGCTCACCAGTACTGCAAGATTACGAATCGGAACTGTGGCAACTCCGAGGCCTACCGGAGCATTGCCGATAGGCTCGGGGCTATCGTGAGCGAGAACTTGGGAGCAAGCGGGGATGAGGCGAGTAAGGAAGTTGTTGTTGCCGCCTTGGAGGCCCTCGGCAACTTGGACCACTTGACCCCGGGGGCCGTTGAGGCCATTTTGAATGTGTTGAGCACCAGAGACAACAGGTTTACGGTTCGTGCCTTGGGTGCCTTCCGGAGGGACCCTTGCCAAGCGGAGCTGAAGAGCAAGGCTCAGAAAATCTTTTCCGATGTGGATGCCCTCGCCAACGTGAGGATATCGGCGTACTTGGCAAATGTGCGATGCTTGGATGCAAGCGATGCGAAGGTGATCCAGCGGGTGCTCGACCAGGAAGAATCTATTCAGGGTGAGGGATGATTTTGGATCAATCTAAAAATAATTGCATTACAATTATCACAAAATTGTGACTTGGGATGTTAAATTCAATCCCCTGTTTATTCTCTTTGCCTATAGTCGGAGGTTTCATCCAGTCTCACTTGAAAAACTTTGGCCGGAGCTCCAGCCCATCTGCCCGCCAAATCCAATCCGCCGCCCGCCAGCTCCGGCTCAATCTCAAGTTCCCCAAGGAAATCCGCCGTTTCTCCCGCAACCTCCAGTCTTCCTTCTTCAATGCGGACCTGAACGTGGGGTACCTCGCGGAGGGTAACGTCATCTTTGCCAAGGACTCGTTCATCCCCAAACAGCTGTTCGCCAACTTAACTGTGGACGTCCGCGGAAACTCGTACAACTTGATTGACACGGGCTTCTACCTCGACAATGTGGACGGCTTGCAGGAGTCACTTCTTGGCCCCGAGGGAAAGTACCCCTTCGACAGGGAGATTGACACCCGGGCCGTGCTCAACAAAATCCTCAAACTGAACCGGAACAAGCGCTCCATCGGCCCCGTCCAGCTTCACACGGAGGGAGTGAGAGCCATCAAGAGCCAGGTCCCCGTCGTGGACAGGAGTTCCGAACCAAGGGTCGTTGACCTCTACATCCGAGTTTTCGGAACGACCCTCCGCACCGTATCCCTGAATCTGAGGAATACCGAGGAGTCTCTGGCGAAGCTGAAGGACAAAGTTCGAACCATCTTCGGAGGTATCAACTCACCCAGCCGGGAGTTGGACGTCGTCAACCCGATCCTCTTCCTCAATGATGAAGTGGATGTTCCCACAAGCTCCGGACTGGCACTCAGAGCTATTGCTGAAGGGACCACTATCCCATCCGTTGACTACCACAGGACGTACCAAGCTCAGTCTGAGTCCAGCCCGCTGGACCTCCAGCTCAAACTGGTGACGAATGCTGCGACGACGTTGAAGGCTCGTCTCAGTGTCGTCGGAGGACCATTCGAACTTGGGCTCCAGGTGGAGGGATCTTTGCGGACGGGTGGAGCTGCCGAGATCAAGATCCATTCCGACGGCCACATCTGCGAAGCCAAGTTGAACTTCCCGAATGAAAAGGTTCGTGCCTTCGAGCTCAGCAGCAATGTCTTCTGGATTCAACGGGGGGTTGACGGAAGGGAAGTCAAAGCCCCCTTCCGCAATTCCCTCACCGTCCAGCCTGGGTGAGTATTCATAGGAGCCTCCTAAAATCATATCTTTGAACTCTTGCACACTTCGTAGGTATGAAAAATTTTAATTTGTCATCGTCATAATTAAAATGGACGATTATGCTCGTTTCAGACCCGAAACTTGCGATGAGAACCCCATCAACGCTGCCCTCGGGCGGGTCGGTCTCAAATTCTGCTACATCTCCAACGTGGACTGTAGCCTGAACAATCCTGAGCCATTCCTCCTTCGCGGGAAGCAGTATGTTTCCATCGCCTTGGAAAAAACTGAGCCTTCCATGCAGGGCTATGCCATTACCTACACCCACGACAAAAGTACGTACATATTCTCCACGAAATAACTCAACAGCTACAAACACTTGCTATAACTTTTTCTATTTTCCCACCCAGCTGACTCTAGCCGGCAGTACAAGCTGGAGCTGGACACACCCGGATCAGCGACAGATCGCAAGGTCACCATCCTCGCCGTGAGCAAACGAACGGACCAGGCGGAAGGGAAGATACGCAAGACGGAAATCACCGTGACCGCACCCGTGAAACTCCCATTCAGTAAATTCGAAGGTAAATTTCCCGCCTCTCAGTAGGGACTGAATTTTAAGGATCGGAAATTCGAAAAAAAAATTATTTTAATGTCAACTATAATATTACAGTGGACACGACCGATCTGAGCACAAAGAAGGGCATTGCCATCTCCGTGATCGGTGCCGCCCAAACCGTTGGTCTCACCGCGGAGGTCGGGATCCAGCGAGATGGTGAGGGTAACACCTACTCCCCGCTCATCAGCTTCGAACAGAATACGAACACAGGGAAGCCTCACGTGGTGAATGTGGTCAAGGGGACCGTCGTTCACAAGCCCGGTCGCTCCCTGAGCCTCAATCTCCGCACCGGTGTCCTCAGTCAGACGTTGGAAAACTATCAGTCGGAAGCCTACGTTCGAGGGACCGTAGCTGTGGCGCGAAGCGGAAGTGATTTCAAGTACGAGCTCACTGACGTCGCCTTTGGTAATCAGGATGAAGGGAGACCTTCACAGGATGTCCTTCAAATCAATGGTTTTGCCCAGCGGGATGGAAGCCACCAAGTTACGGACTTGAACCTCAAGTACGGATTTAATTTGGAGCACGGCCTAACCTACAAGAAGGATTATACTCGGGAGCCAGGGCACGTCAAGTTGGATCTCAAGGTTTCGTCGGACCATGCCTGGTTCCTCAATTTGGACCTCAACACTGATGTGACACGGGATGTGGATGCCGGCAAATACAGTAGCACTCACAAGCTCAGCTTCGGCCCGGCAGAGAGCCCACGATTCCAACTTTCCACTCAGAGCAATGCCGTCGTCTCCTCAAAGTCCAACTTTGATGTGGATAATAAGCTGAAGAGTAAGATTGCATGACTGCCTCAACACTTTTTAATACGCTACGAAAGACTAAATGTTAACTCCTGATGGATTCTCCTTCCAGTTGGTTACCTCGCGGGGGAGCAGGCTCATGACTTGTCCCTCTCGACCCATTTCAAGGTCGTCCCGGAGGAGCAGCTTGTGGACGTAGAGTACGTTCGCAATGGCGGCGCTTCCAAGGTCGCCATTTCCTTCCAGAGGAAGACTGCCAACAATAACGACTTCAAGTTGAACGTTCAGGTTAGCACAGCAGCTTGGAGAACGCCTGCTCATTGTGATTATTGGATTATTGACTTCTCAACTGGTATTCATTGTGTTGGTTCCAGGTGAAAACTCAAGAGCGCGCCGGGGAATTCGGCGTTATTCGAACGACGCTGACGGACGAGGAAAGCAAAGCATTCACTTATTCCTACAAGTATGATACCACCCTGAGGTCCAGCACTTTTGGGCTCAATGACGCCATGGTCACCTACGTTCGGCTGCAGAACCAACCAGAGCGTAAATCTGTTGTTGTCAGCTCTCAGATCACATCCAGCTCCGAGCGATCCATCTTAAATGGCCTGGCGTAAGTGCAGTTTTGACCTGTTGAATTTATTAGTAATTTTTAAAATTCCACGAATGCGGATTAAAACGAGAAGTGGGAGCTCGTATTTATTTTACCGGTGTACGTTATTTACAGGTTGGATTTCCAGTTGAAAACCACACCAGAACTGTACGGAGCGGCTTTGGGAGTGAAGAAGAATGCCGACGAGTTTGTGTCCCTGGACGCAAAGGCACTGAAAACTGGGTCTCCGACTGAGCCACGAGTGTCCGTTAAGGCCTTCGTCAAAAACATCCTTAGTATCGACTTGACCGCGAAAACACCGGCAGAGGATCAGATGAGCGCAAAGTTGAATGCCAAGATCGAACCGTTAGGTCGTACGATAACCTTTGACCTAAATCGGAAGCAGGAGGGTGACTTGAGGAAGTTGGATGCGGACCTGAAATGGGATGCCAGTCGGGATCCCACCCAGTCCATCCAGGTTCACAGCGTGACTAAAATCACCCGCGGCTCCATCATATTTGACTCCAAGTGAGTGGCTGCAGCAACGCCGATTAGGAGGAATGTTTTCTTTAAATTGAAAAAAAAATTAAAATTAAACATTTTTCTTTTCGCGCCCATCCAGGAACGAAATCACTGTAATTGGAAAGACTGTTAAGGTGAACCTCGCTGGAAAGATCCCAGATAGCCTCCGCCATGGGGAACATTCCATCTCCCTGGACGTGATCGGGACCGAAGGTCAGTCCTACCAAATCGGATACACGAACAATGTAGACATCAGTCCTACCCTCCGAACCAGCACTGCCAAACTTACCCTCAGCGTCCCGGAAGTCCCCCCTACGGACATTCAACTCAAGGTGAAATCCGAAAACCCGGACTTGAATCAGTTCATCTTTGATCTCCTGGCCGAGTTGGACGTCACTCAAAACGGTGCCTTGAGCCAGTCTGTGAGTACGCATGTCAAATCACAGCGGGAAAACGGAGAGAGGAGCGTGAGCGCCGAGCTCGAGTTCGGTGGCGAGCGCTTCCCTGAGGTCATCAAGATCCAGTCCAATGTCAAGGTTGGAGCTGATCATGTCGGCCTGAAGAGCTCATGGAAGTTTGGTAACACTGATTCCGGGATTGAATTGGACGCGGAACGCTCTGTGGCGGATAATTCGAAAGTACGACAGGTCACATTTACACTGAGAAACCTCCCCGGGGTCAAATATCAAGTCCTTGAGGGTAGATTCACTGGGAAGGAAGGACTTGGTGGAGAACTGAACGTGAGTAGAATGACTCCATTTATTAATAATGATCTTTTATCGGAAGAGAGTTTTAACACCAAAATTTTCCCATATTTTCTTCAGATTGTGAAGGAGCGGGAGATCAAGGGTGACGGGAAGACGCTGTTGAGCTACCGCTACGCTGCGAGTCACATCAGCGGACAACTCCGAGCCTCCGCCCAGCTCACTTACAAGAATAGGCAGATTCTGAACACAAATCTTAAGGGTCTCGTCACCAGGAATGACGTGGATGTGAGTGGGATCCTCACCGGGGAATCCTTCAACATCAAACTCCTCACCCAAATCCAGCCACTTCCTTACCCGATCGGAACGATCAAATTCGAACTTGAATCTGCCGCTCCAACCCAAGCCGGCATCACGCTTAGCGTTCAAAATCTCGGCGGCGGGAAGCATGGTGGGAGTTTGACGGTGAAAGTGAACGAAAAGACGGTTGCTCTCAACGGGGAAGTCACCTGCACGGATACGGAGCACGGAATCGTTCTCGACCTCACGACAACCCCCTCCAATCGCCACTACGGTGGAGAGCTACGAGTTGTCAACACCGGCACGGAGGCCTACGATGTGAACGGAAAACTCACCGTGAACGACAAGAGCTTGGCGGCGAGTGGGAGTTACAAGAAGGCTTCAGCCGGAGGTTATGAAGGCAAGGTTGAAGTTGAAGTGCCCAAGGAGAGTGCGGCTGGAGGGAAGGGAACCTACGCCCTCGCCATTGCCGTTCAGGATAACCGAAGGACCCTGTCTCTGACGGAGAGGGATGCTGCGGATAATAAGGATCATCTAAGGTTCACATTTAATTAATCATTTTGATTTCCCGATTTTTCATTATGATAATTATGTAATTATGAAGTTAATGTAATTATGAAGATTCGTAAAATGTCCCTTGGACTTTTCTACAGCTTGGACTACACAGTTCAGACCTCAGCAAGTGTAAAAACCTACCAGGGCACATTCTCCACGGATGTTCTGTCCCATCTCTACGCTGGCAACCCCCCGAAACTTCAGGGAAGCTTCTCTTCCGAAATCTGCACGGCTGGACAAATCAACTCATGGAGAAAACGGACGGGAATTTAAGGCCCAAATCAAACTTGTAAGTTTCTCATAAATACTACAAACGGTTGCATGCTTTTGTTGCCACGGGTTCAATTATAACAGTATCTCATTCCGATTCCAGAGCTCATCCGACCCCGAGAAACTCAAGGAAGTTGCTCAGCACTTTGAACTCCTGGCCGCGAACGAGATTAGTGTAGAGCTGAAGGCGACGAATGCGGAGCTTCGAGCCTTTGGTAAGGTCGTGTCCGACGAGGCAAGCAAGTCCGGCTCCGCTGAGCTTCAGTTGAAGAGCCCGAAGGAAACCGACTCCCCGCGCCTTTACAGCGTCAAGGCCATCCTCGTCCACGCGCCCTCGGGTGGGAAGACTGTCAAGGAAGGATTCACTTCAGAGACCCAAACAACCCGTGATCCTGCCACTGTGGACTCTACCACAAAGCTGTACTTTGGGGACGAGAACACCGACGTGATCAGCCTCCACATTCAGGGGAAAACGAAGCGGGGAGATGAGCGGTGTGAGGGGATTATTGGACTTGAACTTGCCGTCCAGGCAAGTCAGTGTCTCAGTTCTTAGACACTCGGCCAAGTCAGGTGAATTGTCCGTTTGGCTCGATAAGGGACGGAAACCGGATCAGAAGTTGAACGTTGCGGCTCAGTTCGAGCCGCTTCAGACTCCGGATGGCGCCTCGGGCTACAAGTATGAAGTCACAGTTACACATCCCACTTTACCCAAGGTAAGATTCCTACGACACGAAATCCCGCCGAAAGTCTGGTTCAAAAAATGATAGTGGGGTTGTTTTTGATGTTGCTGTAGGCTTTGATCGTGAAGCGCAAGGTTGTTCGTTTCGGCTCCCTGGTCTCTCCATGACAGTTTGACGGAGTTGGACGTATTCCAGGATGCTGCCAATAAGATCCTCGTCGCTGCCAAGCTGGAATGGACCAATGAGGAGAAGCGGGAGGTGGCTGCGGATTTGTCCGTCAAATCGGAGGTTTGTAAAATTTCCTGCATGAGGAATTTACTTTGCATTATTATATCAATCAGTACGAATGATAATTGTAAAATCCACTCATTTTTTCAACATTCCAGGGTCTAGGCTTGGACGTTCAGGGGAAGGGAACCGTTGATGTTGCCCGCCGAGAAGCTCACTTGGAGTACAGTTTCAAACGTCCCAATGGCGAGGTCAAGGCTAGGAATGTGGAAATTGTAGCGTTTGGAGTACAGTTTCAAACGTCCCAATGGCGAGGTCAAGGCTAGAAATGTGGAAATTGTGGCGTCCGACACAGTTCAGAGTTTACTCGTAAGAAACTGTTCAAATTTAGATACCGATTATTTTGGCACATGAATTTAAAATGATATCCTAAAAAATAAATAATCCCTGTAAATGTTCCCAGATCGGAGACAGCTCTAACCCGGATCTCCTCATCTCCCGCACTGAGCGAGACTTGGGCACTCACAGGCGCCGGCGGTCAGCGAACGACCAAGTCCGTGACGTCCGCTACGAGCTGAAACTTCCAGGAATGAGCGACACGCGCGTCGTGGATGTCCACCTCCATGGCTCCGTTCCGCCTCACATTAACCTCAAGACGTTTGCAACGGGCTCCGGGAAATCTTACGAAGTTGCCTTGGGCTACCCCAGTGAACGTCAATTCCTCGTGGGTTTCTACGGGCACGAAGGGAGCGATACTGACGAATCTCGCCCAGCTTGCCATTACCCTCAACAGAACTCAACTCCTCTCCATCAAGGTCAACTGGGACAAGGAGGCCCTGAGGAAGTTTGCGGTTAGTTCCGAATTAAAACTAAAAAAAATTGTGTATTTCAACATCTAATTTTTTTATTTAATTATTCTTACAGGAGGCCGCGAAGGCTCGAATGAGCGGGACAGAGAATCGTTTGGAGGACAGTTTGGACACCTATGTGGACCAACTATCCCAGGACGCCCAGGAAACGTTCACAAAGCTCACGAATGCCCTCCCCGATCTGGCACCGTTCCGCTCCCACGTCCGCACGGAGCTCCAAGCTATCCGAACGGAGATTTCTCAGAATCCGGGATTCAATCGCGTCCGAGCCCTCGCCCGCCTTCTCGCTCAAGTGACCAAGGATTTCTCAGAGTTTGCCGAGGAGATGGTTAAACTCTGTGTCCAGCCTACCTGAATATCTGAAGAACTTGAGCAAGTATGCCCCAACTCTGGTGAAGCGTTACGAGAAGATCGTCCTGCGCTTGAGGACCGTTCTGAGATCTTCCGTCGCCAGAGTCTTACAAACAGTGCGTCCAATCTATGTCGAATTCGCCAAAATTATCCAACACTTGACAAGCAGGTTCCAGAACAAATTGGAGGATGTCGGCTCTCGGGCTGAAAGTAATTGTTTTCATTAGCTTTTCAAATGACGCATTTTCCCTTGTAGAGCTGGAAACTTAAATTGGATTTTACTACTTGCAGACACTGTTGCAAAGGTCAGAGCCGCTTCGGATGACATCCTGGCCAAACTGATCGAGCAGTTCCTCTCCCGGGCGGATACGCTGAGCTCCTACATTGAATCCGCGGAAGTTCAACCGGAGATCAAGGACCTCGGCCGAGCCGTCCTCAACTACATCGTGGCAAGGCTCAAGGGGGAAAATCCGGACCCTGAAGTCCTGGCCAGTCAAGTGAGGGCGTCGCTGAAGAAACTTCTGAGTGAAGTTTTAACCGTGGACGTGGAACATGGAGAGCTCTCCCTCCTGGTGAGTCCCGGCTCAACTCTTTCAGTTTCTCTATTTTTTGAGCGGGCAAATTTGAATTGATCTTTTGTCAACTCAATTTGTTGCAGCTTCCTCTCCCCCGACCCGTCAACTCCCTGTTGGATGTCCGGACAGCCATAATCGATGCTTTGCCGCGGACGAAGACGATGATTTCTTACCGAAACAGACTTTTGAAGCCCTTGGAGATTGCCCAGCAATACGTCCGTGACATTGTGAGCACCAATTTTGCCACAGCCATCACTCGTGCAATCAGGACGAATGCTCCGCCTCACCCGGGTAAACTTAAGCTAAATCATCAGATTCTGAGGTTTTATTGTTTGTGAAAGTTTTTACTCATCATTGGGTATCCGTAGCTCGTGCGTACATAA
>WJFA01002825.1:0-14592 GCA_009870155.1 Pseudobourletiella spinata | reverse complement strand
TTTTGTTGGACAAAAGTGAAAGTTGCGTGAGACGGAAAAGTTGTCTAAGTAAGGACGTACAGGCTGCGAGAGAGGGAGGGAAAGGAGAGCTGCGGCGCCATGCACGCCAGCCTCCTTGCATGCTTGCCTCCAATGTTTATCGCCACCACGAGTTTCATTTCCATGAACTTGATGAATATGAGTGGAGTGAAAACTGAAATACGAGCCAGAATCGTTGTCATAGTTATCGCACTTTGCGGATCTCTTTCTGTCTCTCCTCCTCATCCTCCTCCTCCCACATGCAAGCTTATACACACATGCTGTCCCCATCGCTTAATTCTCCGCCATCTACTTCCAATATACCATACATGCTTGCCTCTAAGTATGCATAAGTGCATGCATGTGTAAGACTGATAGCTGCCTCGCTGTGCTATGTATACGGTTTCCCCCTCTGTTGGCACACGGTCTGGTCCAAGTTGTACCATGGAAACGACAGTTGTATCTCAGCACAATTGTGGTGGGGATGGAGTGCATGGCAGTAAATAGCATGATCTGGTTGTGTGAGATTAGGAATTTTCCTTTTAAACTAGTTGTTTTGCGACCTTCCCAGACCTCGTTGCCGGAATCAGGTCCTTGGCACTCCACAAAGAGAGAGAGAGACAGAGACTGTCTCAGAGACCCTGACACATTGTGCTGAGATTGGTTTGCGTGCAAAATCCTCCTACTCACACGGAAATTATTGGGAAAGATAGCTGTGCGGCGGTGAAGTGACTGGCTGGAGGAACCTACCAACAGTGTATGACTTTTACTCCAGCAAAGCCCCCTAACGTTTCCATGATCGTATATGCCTTATATATACATATTTATATATATGCATATATGCATGCTTAAGCATATAAACCATAAAATCTTCGATGTGGCTTGCATCCGCGTTCTGCTAGCTGGAAGGGGGAGCGCTCAACCCAAGGGTATTAGCTCCTCCCGTGGGTTTCAAATCAAGTATCATTAGAACTGTAAGCTGGGAAATAATTGCAAGGATTCCCATAAATCCCGGTCTAGTTAGTTCCGGAAGCGATCAGACTCTTGTAAACATGTACTACTATTACACAGTATTACTGTGCTACTACTACTACTACTACTACTACTACTACCAACACCACCATCATTGCTACTGCTATTGCTTCTTTGATCGATCTGTAGCCTTGAACTGAGGAACAAGGTATTCTCTAACTCCTTTTATCACTAGCACCACCACTACCGCTGACTGATTATCTCACGCGTGGGATCTTTCAGGCTGCGCACACACGTTAAAGTTGAATGAAGCAGGGATGCTAGCCTGGAGCTCCTTCTTGCCCTTGAGGAATCCCATTACCCGTGACCATAAATTTTTGATTGGGACTAAGAGTACTTTATTTTAGGTAATTTTCTATGCGGTCCCCGCCTATTATGCCACCAGTGTTTCCAATAATTGTATTATTATTAATAACAATGCTATACCAGTCCACTATGTGAAGCCTGTGAGTCTGGTTGGGGGAAGAGAGATGGGTCTGGGCAAATGCTGACAAGATTGATGGTCGAACGAAGCTGGCATATTGAAAGTTAAAGGTTCTAGCCCGCCGTTCTTGCCCATTAATCGGATTCAAGCGGCTTTTCAGGAGTTTCCTCGGATACAATTCATTTCCCCCGTATCTTATAGCCCGTCTCCTGGTAAACACTCGTTCATATGTGTCCGTATCCCATAAAAATTTAGATTCAACGTATCATCATAACTCTATGGTCGAGAAAAACGAAGTCAATTGGAGAGCGTTTGTTGCTATTTTTGCTGCTGCTCCTGCGATGAGAATGATGATTACTTTTACTGCCACTAGGAGCAGTACAAAAACTCTGCTCGACCTATCCAAGTCTCGTATATACTTGTTTTCCCCACTCCTGAGCCACGAACTCGAGTGCCATAGCGGGGAGGGAAGGATGGAGTACGCACTAAATTTTGACACAAGATATGATTCACGATTCATTTTTAAAAGCGTCAGTCGTCCAAATAGAACCGACTTGGAGTTTGTGAGGGGCACGGATGTGAATGCGTGTCTATGTACATCAGGGGCCCTTCTCTTTTTATTGCTCGTGGCTCCATGAATTGTGCACCGCGGAAGATAAGTTGGCAGGAGTAGTATCGCTCTCTCTCCCTCCCCTCTCTTTCTGTCTCTTTCCTTCAAAAAAAGTCTGTTGTTGTGGCTCCTCTCAGTTGCGAAATGTCAACTAATGGGAAACAGAGTAAATGGAGAGAGAGAGAAACTTTTCTCAATCTAGCAAAACTCTGGCCAAACCCCTTGACGTCTTGGGCTCGTTGCCGCCGCAGCGGCACGAAGGATGGGTTAGAGGCAATCATGACCCCCACTACACATGCATGTAATCATGCCGGCCCAAGTTGAAATTTCTCCTGGCCCATTTGCACAATTGTCACGCCTTCGTGTCCGCTCTCCTATCGATCCCTGAAGCACAAGGTCCCCGGATGCGGGTTGACTACCGGCGCAAGAGATAGATTTTGAGGAAAATCTATCCCACCGCATCCCGCCATAATCATATGATTATTATTAGTATTGTTAGTATTTCCCACCCCAGCTGTTCCCAACTCCATGTGTCTTAGCGGATCATTAATCATTGTAGCGTTCTGGAACATGGTACAGTTTTCAAATGGGATACATCATTCTGTTGTCATCAAGTGTCTAAAATAAGGATGAGTAAAAATCGGAAAACCTACAATCCTTTCCACATCATCATCAGCAGCGACATATGTACATGAAGGGGAACTTAGTGGGAGGGGCCTAGCTTTAATTGATCCAGAACCAGAGACATGAAGTGGAACGGTGACGGTGAAGACAAATTACCCCTCGGTTAGGGGGTAGTACACATGCGCTTAGGATCCCGTGCGCGGAGGATGCTCAACTGGCGGGATTTATACGACAATTTTCGTATAAGAAATAACGTAATTTATCCGCCCACATATCCCACAACTGCTTCTCTCCGTTTACCCACCCTCCCCCCTCTCCCGCCTCTGTCTCGCTCCCGAGAGTTTGTGGAAGTGAAAGAAGTTGGATGCGGGAAGAAGTGGGTTTCTGCAGGAAGAGCACGATCTTGGTTCAGGCACATTCTTGAATGGCAAAACACTCATTATTGAGGACCTGAGGAATGTTCCTTTTCCTCCCCCCCCCCTTCCAACACAAGCCATTTTCCACCAACTTGTTATGTATTTATTATACAGTGACGAGCCCAACCTTGTAGCATTATACGGTTTGGACTATGTATTGGAATTAAAGCCGGCCCCACATGCGAAGGACCCGAGAGAGCTTTGGGAGTTGTGCTAATGCGGAGTCTCATCCTTTTGTGATGTATTCCATTCCAGCCCGTCTCCTCCAGCCCTATTTCCATCAACTCTTGCTCGTCACACTGCATTTTGATCAAGGGACGGCGTGAGGTCAGGTAATGTGTAATCCTGAGGCCCTAACAAGTCGGGTTTTTCTTTGTATATTCCTTCAGTCGCGACCTCCTCCCCATTTCATATAATTTAAGGGTTGCTTCACAAGGTTACCAAAAGGACAACAACTGAGTTAGGAAAGTCGCCTCTCCTCCCTTCCCTAACTTCATGCCCTGTAAAGTACTTTGCATAACGAGGCGAGGGGTACAATTTGCATTTATTACATAAATTTGCAACAGTAGAATGATAAGGGTAGTTTATTTGTTGTTCTACCGAACCCCTTCTCTCACCCCTCGTCACTTCCCTTCAAGCGGCATCAGAGAGAAAGCCTCCTAAAGGGAGTATTGAAGTATGTTTGATTAGATTGGGTGCCAACTGGCTGGCCACCTATCCGTGGGAGCTGCCTGAGTAAGCCCTTTCTTTATTTCATTATATATTTGCTCCGGTCTGGCTGCATCCTCCAAGTTCGTACCTCACTTCAGCCCGCTATCTCTATTGGACGTGTGAGGGATTCTGAGGGCAAGGAATTCCTTCAGAGTCTCGTCCCGAGTCCTCTCGTACGTACTTTGGCGAGCCTGAAAAACTTGATCGGAGGCCGCCGCATCTAGGGACAAATGTTTCATCATCATCATCCTCTACGAGAGAGGGAAACGTGGGAAAGAGTGCGCTATATTGACGGGTGGCGGAGGTGGTGGGAGCCAAAAATAAACACATATTTCCCCTTTACCATGTTTACGCTGACGCTCGGATCGCACATGTGGTCGTATACACACCCAGAACTAGTCGTGCAGACGCTAGTACGTTCGTCCTCAAGATCTACACCATGGATCTGTTTTAACGGCAACTGTTTTGTCTGTCCAAACTACGCGTCACTGATGAACGACATGATGAGTGTGACGATGGGGACGTCAATTATCATTCTGTGTCAAACCACTCCGTACGAAAGTACTCACGTGTGAGTGCCCCGGAACGTGCAACCTCGCCACGACAGGGAATTATTAAACTTGAGGACAGACACATGCACGTTAGTACGGCTGCGGAAACTTAGATTGGGTAATGTGTGCCTATGTGCGTGGATACGGCGGGTGGAAGAGGTCCCGTCCTGGCGCTTCATGTGCTTCAATCGCCAGCTATGCCGTTACGTTTGTGTCTACTTCCATCGATTCCGAGTACCTGTCCTTTTGTGGAACAATATCTACTCATCGTAGGCAATAAGCGGACACAATGAATGACTGTCCATATACCCTATTTCCTCGTGTTCGTATGTCCAGTAGTACAGTCCACTAACACACCGCAGCCCACAGTTAGAGTAATCTGTATTGTGTACCTGCCATACTTGGTCATGTTGGAGGCGCCCGAAATAAAGTCATTAGCCCTAGCTATATTTGGAAAGACAAGTTAGTTATCGCTGGAAGAGGTTACTACTACCTTTCCCAGCTACACTGTCTGCAAAACTTGGGTAGTCGTCGGCTTAGACGATTACCACGACATCGATAATGCTTCGCAGAGAACACAAGTACGTCTATGCGACAACTATTGTAGTTTCTAACTCGTCTACGACCACCCATGAATATTTACTGTGACCGGGATAGATTCTTTGAAGGATTTACTAGCGCTGAAATGTAGAGGGGAAACATTGAGTTCAGTCCGCACCTCGTCCCATTCCCTTCTGACCCGAACGGTAGCACACGCCGTGGCTCGGCGGCGTGCGGGTGGACATGTGAGTGTACATCGGAGTACGAAATGAGATGCTCTTCCAAAGCCGTACTGCGCATCCGGGATTGTGGAAGGTACAGCTAAAGAGAATTACTGTACCTCCAAGCCGCACTATACCACGGAGGTGAGACTGGGGGAAGTACTATGGTTTAGATAATATTGGGCTCTGGAGCGCCCACCTTTAGTTGGTACTCTCACCGATGGTGGTAGTGATAGTACTGTACACGTATAACCCCTGCCAGCCCTGGTGGAGTGGCTCACCACCATCATTTCATTGTCAGCGCCTCTCCGAGGGGATTTCACGGGGAAAGGAAATGTTCGAGAGCTGAATACAGTAAGTTTGCAACATTCCACTGGTATTGCGTGGGTCCTAAATAAATAAGGAGCTCGCGAGCGATACAGTCCCACGTATGGAACGAATTCACCTTGCACACTTCCCATGCAATTAGAATAACTGGAATCCAATAGGTGAAGCGGTGAAGCACGAAAGCTAATAGCTATTGGCGGTTATCAAAATAGAGGAACGGAAATGGAAAAGAGACTCACTTGAGGAGTTGTTTTGTACTGAAATAGGAATTTCACTAATTTGCAGATGTTTGTTAAGTAGAGCAGCAGCCACTTTGGTCCTGTCAATAGAGAAGAAAGAAAATTAGCATTAATACCGTTGTCTCTCTGTAGAAGCTTCGCGGCTCATACTTTACATCAATTTGGATGGATTGGCGAGGATGAGGTTGGTCTGAGAGGCCATGATGGGACGACTTCTACTTTGAACAGGAAACACATTAACTCCGAACATTGCCCCTCTCCGCCCGTTGGAGTTTCTCACCCATTAAGTAACCATCCATTTGGATGGACACACTCCATTAACCTGTGGGTGAAGTGAGGAGGGGGGAGGTGGTATTTTGGACCGAAATGCGGATGTAAAGTAGCGAGGAAAGTTTTGACCAGAGTTACCCATCCCTCCAACCGGTCTACCTCTCACCCGAAAAAGAGGCATGGTGGCGGGAATCAAGTGAAATCCGGTTTTCGGAGCGGGTCGGCGAGCGCATCAGTGCGGGAAGGCGACTGAGTGAGGAGCATTGAGAAATCGACAGAGAAATTCATTCCACCTTGAGAGCTGTGGCAATTATTAATGAGCCGCTTTTAACTCAAGGCCTGACCGCGGGAACTGGAGCCGCACCTTTTAGATGTGTATTGGTGGCTGTTAACAAGTATTTGAGTTGACACACCTGCTAAGTTGGTTCCCCTCGCGGGCCCTCTCGCACCATGTGATGACTTACCACCCATCCAACCTACAATTAGGACTGACAGGGCTCGATGTGTTCCGCACTTGTTCCGCCAACATGGATTTTACCACCAACCCTTTTCAAACAGCCCCCATAACGAAACTAACATCATTATCTTTTGGAAGGAATATGAGCTGCTCCTGTGCGAGTGCGATTTCTATTTAGGGGAAACGTGGGAGGATCTTGTGGAGGAGGTTGGATGGGAGGTTCTCCGGGAACCAACACATCTCCCGCTGCCGCCAAGGCAAGCAGAGCCCTGCTATCTAATTCTTAAACAGCATGAATTATTCACCTCGTTCCCTCCATTCTATCCCCGTCCGCTCGCCAACCTTGGATCTGGCCAACGTGAATGCTATGAAGTAAGGAATGGGACGGGCAAGGGAGGTTCCATCCCAGCTCGTCAGTTCGGTCCATTTGCTTCACGGCCTTGGAGGATTATCTCGCTCCGGGAGCGACGATCGGTGGAATTTGCGAAAATAAACAGGGGATCTCACTGATGCGTGTGGTTTAGGCTTGTTTGTGCCTTCGTATCCACTTTGGAACCAACCGGTCATGCTTTCCGTCCATTTCCCTTGATTATTTTTTCCATTATTTAGGGTAATCAGGTTAGGCGGGATGGCTGGGTTATTTTTTCACGGGATGAGAGTGGCAGGTAATTTTTCCCCCCTTCACAACTTGCATTCCAGCTTATCCTATGTCGCCTGGCTCTGTACACCCAGTGCTCATAATGGATTAGATTGCATCCCAATTTCTGGGAGAGTAAATCAAAGTCAAGGATTTTGTCTCCAACTAACCCTGCCGGAGTGCTGATTTCTCCTCCTTCCTTATTATACCCGTCACACTTTTCTCCGGGTCCACTTTTTCCGACGCACTCCTTTTTGGTTGTGGAAGCATAGGAGGGGCACATAAGTAGGCGAAAATTTCTCCCCCCTCCTCCTTCCAAATTACCAAACTTTTCAGAATGGATCGTGCTCTACGCCCGTCTCATCAGCTGATTCCCTCTATTCCAAACTTATGTATGGAGGTATTCTCAACCCACATGCATATGCACACTCACAAGCTTGGTGTATCTACAACATCCAAAGTTCGGCCAAATGGGCGGTTACGTTTCAGAATGATTACATTTCACGATCTCTCCTGTTTGCAGATCGGCATGACTTGTGTCTAAAATGAAGTTCCTATATAAAATTACGTGGAACAATGTTCATACACGTATAAAGTGTACAGGCACAGGCATACATGCATGTCAGCACATCCTCTCAGTGAGTTGCGGGCGGCCTAGAGACCAACTTCCTGCACAGAAGTTAACTTCTTCTCACTCCCAGTTTCCGTTAGAAGGGGCAGAGGATGTGTGTGCAAAAGCTGCTTCATAAGGGATGTGAAAATCGGAGGGGGGGATGCAGAGATTTGGGCCCCGTAAAAAACTCATGAGCAAGGATGCCCAGGGAGGTTATAATATGTACATAACGTTGATAGCATAGGCTTTCATGTTTAGTTCTGGATTGTGTGCAAAGGAGCTTAGGGATAAATAGAGGATTGGGACTCTTTCACTTCGACATAGTGGAAGCCATGGGTTGAAGAGAGAGAAGGAGGGAGGGCGCGGTAGAGGTTCCGGATTGGAACAAAGGCACCGTAGCCTTTGAACCACCGAGAGTGGCAACATGGGTGGACCTCACGTTGCGGGCATGACGACGACAATCACGAACGATGCTGGTAGACTGGTGGGAGGGAGACCCAAATGGGGGGAAATAAGTTCTGGGGCACTCACACTTTTTGGTTCGATTGGCGCCATGAATTTTGGAGGGATAATATATTTTACACGGAACAGAATCGTACAGCGGTGAGCGGGTGAAATGGGAAGGCGGGAGTATTTTCATTTTAAAAATCCCCACTGCTCTCCCCCATCTCCCCTCTTTGCTTTATATGAGAAAGCTCGAGTCGAGATACATCCACGCAATAACGGCTCTTGTGCTCTAATCTGACGGGAAACCAAGAGGGATATTTTTACCCTCAACCCGACATAACCACTCAACTCCGTATGCTCACGTAGACGGTGGAAAAAATGGGCTCGTATCAAAATCGTTCCCATTCCATTCCACCCGGCTGTGGTTGGTCATTTCTATGCTGCCTTGTAGTGGTGGCAGTGGTAGTGATGGTGGTTCACATGACAGGGGAGACGGGCGGGGATAGACATTTGAAATCATTCATGTAGAGGAGATTTTCACGATGGTGGTAGTGTAGGGAACGATGATGGTAAAAGCTGCTGTTGTGGTTGTTGTTATTGTGGACCTCAGCCTTGTCTTTCCTTCCTGTTCATGATAAAAGTATGAAAGTGGAGCGGAGACGGATGAGCGGTGGGTGAGGATGTGAGTGTGTGTGTGTGTGTGTGGGCGAATGTATGTCTGTTTCCCCACTGTTGTCTACTCTACGTGTCCCAATGCTACCCTTTAGAATATCAAGTCCTCTCAAAAAGGGATTCCGGAAGTGTGGATGGAACAAGTCTCCTTGCTGCCACGTTGTACGTATATATGTATGTTATGTAAGTGTCTGTGCGCGCGGGCGTCTATGCTTGAGTACATACCAAAGGGTTATTTCATAGCAAAGCGGAAAGGTTTGTGCACCGTCGTGGTCGATTTTCAGCTCCCACCCAGTATACAGTCATGTAATCCTTCCACATAGTAACTGACAATCTGCGCCGCGCGTCAGCAGTCGGTCCATTTGGGCGGGAAACACGAAATAATTTATGGTCAAACGGCGAAAAACGCATAGCTCACGAATTCTTTGACCGATTCGAGCTATTTTTATTTTAGAATATAGCGACTTAAATTCTTTAGGTTAGTCTTTTAGGATGTTGTGACACCTGCAATCGTTTCTTCAAAAATTCAAGTCAAAGTTTGGAACAGTTCAAACTGAAATTTATAGTACGCGAAATTTTCAAATCTTGTAGCATTCTGAGCAGAGAATTTAATAATCTACTTCTAAAACAAAAATAACTCGCATTGGTCAAAGCACTCGTGAGCTATCCGTTTTTCGCCGTTTGACCATAAATTATTTCTTGTATACCGCAGAAATGGACCGACTGCTGACGCGCGGCGCGGAATGCCAATTACTAAGTGGAAGGATTGTATACTGGGTGGGAGTTGAAAATCGAGCACGATGGTGCACAAACCTGTCCGTTTTGCTATGAAGTAACCCAAAGAGAAAGCATGTACTTGGCCATGGAAGAATCTTATTTACAAGCCTCCTAGACGCTTTAATGCTTAACCGACTCCTTTTGGAGTAAATTGAATTTTTTACTTGACCCTCTTTCTCCCCCACACTCGCGCTTTCCAATCAGGTTCCCAAAAAGTCACTCTAATCTTTCAGTAGCGCTGCCCACATTCTGTCTTTTACTCGCCGAATTCATCATCTACATCGTCATAGGGACTACCGAAGCATGAAACTTCTTCACGTTGGCCCTACTCGAGAGGATGTCTGACTGGGAGAAGAAAGGCAGGAGTGAGTGTATCATGGAACTTTATCAACATGCCATTTAACGTTCAGTATAGAATTAACCCTCGCTACCTCTGTCATGTATATATATACACAAAGGATTCATCCCAAAATAAAATTTCACGGCTGGTAAGGTAAAAATTATTTCTGGAGGCGCTGGAGCCCGGCAGAAAGGAAGGAGAGAAATTAAAGCATCTGGCGTACACTCGCTCTCACAGATGCATGCATACGCAGGCATGACATCTATGCTGAGGTCGGGAGAGAGAAAATTGAACAACTTTACCCTCTAACTCCTTTTCCCACACTGTTTGGTAATATGGCTCTCTGTGGTGGTTGTGTCTTTCTGAAGAATGAGTTCTCTCAACAGGGATGAGTTCCTCGGAGCAAGCACGAGGGATTTGTCCTCATGCACACATTCTTCTCTCCAACTAATGTGAGCTGAACATTCCAACACAAAAGGTGCAAGATTCCAACGGCTCCGGGGAAGGCTGTAGTCCATTATATTTTCATAGTGAAAAAGGTTTAACTTTTAGTTTAGGGGATGGAGTGATCGGAAATATCAGGAATCTGCAAATAGACACTCCCACTCGGATTCACATACAAATAAGCACATATTCCTAGAGGTAAGGGTCTGGGAATCCCTGGTATGCAAGACTCCCTAACACTGGTCGATGGGATTCCAAGGATCGAGAAGATGAAAAGGCTGGGAAGAGCAGGGGTGCGCAATCCTTTTCAAGAAGATTACTTGAGCAACGGCGTACACATTTCCTGCATTATTTTTCCTATCATAGCCCATCCCATCCTTTGTCACATCCATATGCCCACGTGTCTGTAGGATGAGCTCCGCGTGAGTGACTAATTTCTTCACCTCCGGTAAAGTCAAAGATATGTGGGTTTTTCATATCAAGAAGCTGCCTACGCATGTTCATGCGTATATGTATGTGTGGTTGTGCCGTGTGGGAGGATTGGCCGGGTTTTTGCTGATGAACCATTGTAATCGACTAAGAGGATGGCCTGATCTCAGGCTTATCATCATAGCTTTCCCGCCACATTTGCCTCTCCATCTCATCCCCGGGGAGCCTGGATGTTGGGAGGAGCATGTAGGCTATATATTCTTGGGCAGACCTGGAAGGCGACAAGATAAAGGGCAGATAAAAAAAATGATGTTTACAACTGCTGTACCCTTTCCCGTTTTCATACTTCCGCCCATCATCATACCCTGTGCATATTTGTATGAGTTTTGGGGGTGGGAGTCAACCTCAGGGAATGCTGATGATGAGCCAATCGACTGGAGATGCTCATCTTTTCATACGCACAAAAGTCGTTATGAGTCGCCTGAAGACGAAAACTTGTCTCCCCGAAGGAGCTCACCAACTTGCCTTATCCTTCACAAGTGACATGGAAGCATTTCTTCAGCGCCACACTCACACGCAAGCTCATACAACTTCTTCCACCCAAACATGAGCTCAAGAGACAGGGCAAAGGATTCACACATACAACCCTCTCAAAACTCCCTCGTTCCACCGAGTAATGGATGAAGGAAAACTTTCTCACTTATCTTCGTCTCATCTGACAAAAAATATTCAGGCCGGAGGAAACTCATCCTTGTCGAAAAACATCCTTCTTCATCCCTAAACCCACTCATATCTAATTCCAATGGAACTTTCTCATAATCAGCGGATATCTTGACGAGGAGTCGACGCTCCCGGACCATCCTACTTTCGATTATCTTAATTTCCCAGCTTGCCTATGTGCGGGTATGGCGGCGGTAGCATATACACTACATGCAGCGGCATTTCACCCACAGGCATGTGCAATCCGCCTCGCTTCCCCTTCTAAACCACACGTGGGCACACTAACTCTCACTGGCGCCGTCTTCAAACTATCACAATCTATGATCACCCAACTAGGGGGTTTGGGAATACTCTCTAAGTTTACCCGCATCCGGCTCTTCGTGTCTCATGGATAAAGATAAGGGTTGAGGCGTAATGGAAAAGTCGGAGGGAATTAAATATTAACCCTTCCAGGTGTTGATTGTGTGTCTGCGTCTGTAACCTTCACACAGCAGATTGGGGATCAGACGAATTAGGACAGATCCAAGAGGTGATGAGGAGAAGGAATAAACTCCTTTTGAATTGATCACGATGTTATGCACGGTGGTTCGTGATGCACTGGATGAACAATTAGAGAGACTCGCTGTGGGTCTTTGATCATTCCCTCCAAGTCCACTCTTACTTGCTACCGTAAGAACCACCTATAACCATTCCACACATTCAGCACAAATTACCTTGCTACACACACGTACACTTTCAAGGCCGCGTGCTCACAAATACCCAGTACCGTACATTCATACTAGAAAACACATTGCCGCGAATGTATTTTGTGTACCCAGTACCTGCCGGAGGCTATTCAGAAGTAAACTACGGAATAGTGTTCCTCCACCGGTGCTGGTGAAAGATTCTTCTGGTTCCATCCGAGCGCCTCACGGTAGTTTGCACTAACCTCCTTCGCCAATCTTCTATCTTCCCCTTAGGATCCACCAGTTGACTGCTCCAGTGGGGAAAGTTACTCCACCGAGGGATAGATACAGACTTTTCTCCAACTACTTGGTAGATTAGAGTAAAAAATTCACGAGATTATTATAGGAGTAACTCGCATAAGGCAGAGCATTGCGCGAGACTCTTTTCCCATGAGAATGCCCCGTAGCTGAAGTACGATGAGTTAGTATAACATAAGTGCTAGGAAGACCGATGAAAGCTGTTGAGTCATGTGACTTGTTCCTCATATCGGGGTGGTGGCACAGAAACGTGAGATGCGAGGGACATTAGGGAAAGATCTCTTTAATAGAGTTCACCTTCCACTTACTCCCCACTTGGCAACCCTTAATGGTAATAAGAAAAATATGTATGTGGTCTTTTAGTTTGCTAAATTATCTACTCCTCCCTTTCCCGCTTCTCATTTTATAAACTAAAGCTCACCAGTCTTG
This sequence comes from Pseudobourletiella spinata, assembly GCA_009870155.1. Lineage (NCBI taxonomy): Eukaryota > Metazoa > Arthropoda > Collembola > Symphypleona > Bourletiellidae > Pseudobourletiella > Pseudobourletiella spinata. Next base: position 1,661 of record WJFA01002825.1, on the reverse strand, counting down.
TTGAGGGTGGGGAGGGACGTGACGCAGTGGACCGTCCGAAGAGTTCCCGCCCACTTTATGAGGCAACAAAAATATTGTGAGAGGCGGAGAGAAATATGTGGCAATGCAATGGGAAAGGAAAAGGAGCGTTCGTATAGGCGTGGAAAAAGAAGAGCTCCCTAGGTTACAAAGTATAACACTCGGTGAAATAGTTGATGGGCATGTTAAACTGGGTTGAATGCCGGCTTGTGTACATGGAGGAAATTACCGCTGCTCCGCTTCCGTGCACATGGTGAGGGAGCGACACTTTCGTTTTCATTTCGGCCTCCTGTCAACTGGAAATGAGAAAGGGTGACGCAGCATCGTTATGACGTGGGCGCCGGGGAGACAGACGGACTCTTGGGCATGGATTTCATTCGTTGTGTGGCAAAAGCAAATGCAGTCCTTTTGTGCACACACACACATACAAGAGCACACATGCATTACATATGGAGAGAGGCCATCATATCTGGCTAAAAGTCCAGTATTCCCTCTTTTCCTCCGTCTTCTCCTCTTTTACAAGTTCTTCTTCTTACTTCTTCCCCGTCTTCTTTCTCTTCATCTACTCAATCTCTTTTTTCTTTTCCACTTTATAGTGTAGCAAATGACTTGACTTGAGAAAGACTCAAATGCACTTCTAAATTGGATGATGTTTACTTCAAATCTCCAGCTCTGCTTGTACATCATTAGAGGATAGGAGGGAGGATGTGAGTGTTTAAGTAAGAGTGAGTGAGAGAAAAGAGAGAGAGAGAGAGATGAAGAGACATGGGGCGTCGGGATGGAAAAAAGGAAACGCTCATTCCCACCACTTCCCATCTGTATGCGTCTCCGTTAGACCTCTGTACAACGGAAATCCCTCCTTCCTCGCTGCCACCTCTCGTCAAGGCTCTCGTTCCCGTTCCTCTCTCCATGGCTCACTCATACAAAACATATCCATAATACACCATACTCAAATACATAATATAGGAGGACGCACACGGATAAACACTGGCTCGCTACCTTATATTCCGTCCATTTCAGTTGGGTAACGGGGTCATTGGAATATCGTGTCGAATAATTCCCTCCAAGATATCCACATTTAGTTGCGTCGCAACCATGGAAACCACTATTACTTTGCCACACTTGTATGGGTTTTTGGAAGTTCCACAGGGGCAGGGACGGACACAGAATGAATCTTACCCACAGACTTTTAACCTACCCCTCCTCAAGCCTTTCCCCAAAGATTCCGGCATAGTAGATATCGGCGAGCAATGGAATATTATATGAATGAGCCACATGACTGATTTGCGTACAACTAGACTCCCACAGCCGCGTCATTTACATGATGACTTGGAAAGTTGTTTAATTTAGCAATGTGAACTAAGTGGAGCTGAAGAAGAAAGGAGGTGGACAAGGAGAGCGGGGAGAAAAGAGAGATGGTGGAATAGGGGGATGGATGAATAAATTTAAGAAATTCCATCCCTTCCACATAATTCCGCCTGTGGGGGAGGTACACTTACTCACACACACACACACTCAAATTAACATAGAGACATCATATACATCTACTACTTTCTCCTCAATTCTTTCTCGCTCCTCTTCTGGCTTTCTGCTTGATCATCCATTCCAGTTGGTGATAAATTTCAAATATTCAAACAGATCGG
>WJFA01002824.1:0-14594 GCA_009870155.1 Pseudobourletiella spinata | reverse complement strand
CACACACACAAACAGCAAACAAAAGCGCTCACAGGTAGAAAATAGTCATTTCTGTCCTGTCGCGCCATATTTCTCCTCATCCCCTACATTATTCACCCACCAGTACGGTTCCACCTTCCACCTCTCTCCCACCGTACTGCCCGCTCTCATGGCCTCACCGTCCCTGCGTCCCGTCGGCAAATCCACCATCGACCTGCTCCGCAGTCAAACATCCTACAAGCAAGGACTCACCTGAGAGGATTCACAGACCCCATTTATTGCATCCTGCACCGAATCGATCACATCATCCCCGCACAGCTACACAGCATCACAAACACCCATCCAAGCCCTTGTCCTCAAATGCATTCGCAACTCCCCATCATAAAGCCCTGTCAATGTCACCGCCATTTCCATTGCATTGCACTCACAGAAGAAGAGGAGGAAGCTTACAAACTTCCCCCCTCAATCCCCGTCCGTCCAGTAGGATTTGCTCCCATAGAAAAATAAGTCCACCACCATAGATCAATAGAACCGGACGGATATTAACAGGGTTTCACGTTGCAAAATTGAATGGGGAAAAAATCCAATCCCAATCGATGGGCCATACAACTCTTCCGCTACCAATGAGCTCATAGTTGACCAGGCCGTAGTGGCTACACCATTGACACGGTAATCGGAGCCCCCCTTTTAATTCAGCGGAAGGGAAAAACTTTTATGGTTATGTATATATATATATAATGTAAGCCCCTCATTATAAGTGTCACGGGGAATGAGATGACAGGCACCTGAGTTGAACGGGGGGACCCTGTCCCTTATACAACTGTACATTTTAAAAAAAGTTAATGTCTTTCTTTTGTCCGTTCACCCATAAGAATGTGAGGGTCCCACTACTGGTAGTCCGGCGGACATGCATTACCACTCCGTAGACTACACTTCCACAGCATATCTTTTAGTGTGGGGACCCCTTTCGTTCCTTTATAGCAGCAATATAACTTGAACTATCAAGGGATTAGATAGAGTTGGAGATGAATGTGAACGAGGGTTCTCCATTCTCTGTAATAATTTTTTCTCCCAAGCGCTCGTAAAGAAATTAAACGTTGTATCAACACCTTCAGACATGTCACTTGTCTCTTCCGTATAATTGCTATGTACGCTCCACTAGTGGGGTCGTCACCATCAACTTCATATGATGATGTATCCACTGTGTTAAGACAAGGAAATACGCGAGGTGAGTTTCACACACACACACACACACAGACACAGGCATACATATAACTCTAATACACACACACACAACTTCACACACCTAAATATGCACAACATACAAACGCACAGAAATACACATACAAACAAAGGAAAGTAATTTGTCATTATTACCAGGAGGACAAGGAAAGGAGCTCCTCCAGTGCCCCAGCAGAGCACTTGGCAAATTACATAATCGAATTATTCGAATGAAACCCACATTCCAGTTTTCCATTTCCTCATCACTCAGTCCTACTGTGACTCCATATAATCAAACCTTGTCGTCATGGGAAGGAACTCTGTGCTTTTGAATGCATTTGCCCCAGCGAGTCCCATTCGAAGCAAGCCGTAGAGAGTACTACCTTGGGACTCTGCGAGACATAATGGGACTGACGGGTAGAAAAATATACGCGGGAATGAACTCGCTTCAATCTGAACCACACGGCTCAATTCGCAGTCTCTCTCTCTCTCTCTCTTTCTACGTCCGGACAAGGCTCTCACAACGTGCGTGCGTGTATCCAAGTAACATGAATAGAGTCAGAGCTCACGCAAGAGTGCAAAGACTCTCAGAGGATTCATCTATTTCTTCTTTTCCCCCTTCCTAGCGTGTATTTATTCTTGAGCATGTTATTAGTTTTGGAGGGCCAGCCAGCCAGCCAACGAACCAGTAGAAAGCTGGTGGCGGGAGACGGAAGGGAAATTTGGATGCTGTGAGGACGGCAGCAGCAAACGTAATGACATTAAGGGAATGGAAGTCCAATAGTTTCAGATTGAGACTGGGAAACTCCATTCAAGACATTTTCCCCGAACGAGGAAAATGAAGAGAAAGGTTTAATTCCTCCTCATTAGTTCAACGAGATTCTCATCGGGATAAAAACTCAATCAACAACACTCTTCCGTCTAATCAAGCTTCCTTCCAACAGAGTTCACAGTTTCCATTCCACGGATGTCCTCTGTGTGAATTTAAGTAGGAAGGGCGGGAGCGGATGAAATTCCAACGGGAGTTCCTTCCCGTTCCCACAGTTGGAAATATTCAAAGTATTTGGAAGGAATGTTATTATTACGAGCTGGAAATATTGCATACGACTCCTAACTCCCGCCCATTTTTCAAATTCAGCTTTGGCTGAAGCAGCTCGAGCTGAGCTTTCGGGAAGGGTCTCGTAGAGATGTGGATCTCCTCCGGGACCATCCGCCCGCCTATTCCACAATGCAGCACAGTAGTAGCATTAGTGGGACGAGCAGGTATAGTGCCGTGAGAGTTTATGAGGTTTTGCCTGGGACAGGCATCAAATTTTCTCATCATAAAATCTACTGGGAAATGATCCCGGTTGTGTGATATAAGGTTTCTGGACGTACAAAAGGCAGTTCTATCAGACAGAGTGGAGCGGGAAGCTGGCTGACTGATGACGAGACACGAGTGAGGTAGGAAAAAGTAATGAGAAAACGACTCACTGTGTGTGAGACCTTGAATTCATAGAGAGAATGCAATTCTACGGAGAAACAGAGGCAGCTCTCCGATTCCCCGTTTTCACTTTCCCTCCGCCGTGAGATTCTCAGTCTGACTCAGTCAGTGAGTGAGTGAGCGGGGAGCAGTGAGTCGTGACATACGTGTCAACTGAAACTGTCGCCGAGACTGAAAAGCTGGGGAGTTGGTTCTTTCGTCTGTTGTGGAGCGAAATGTAGGGGGAGATTCCTCTTTCCTTTTGAGAAAGAAAGCTCCCGTCGGAGACGGAGAGTTCTTTCCCCTCCAAGGGAGTGCGCATGTGCGGTTTGCAAATTAGGCGGAACCGGTGATGTCCTTCGTAAAATGTTTTATGACCACGCTAGTGTTAGAATGAGTGGGGAACAGGAGTGCTGGGTGGTAACAGAGTAGTGGTGCACGGCATAATCTCTCCTTTCCCGCTCTCAATCACTGGGTTTGCAAATGAACTGACAGACCGACGATGAGGGATCTCCACATGCAGCCCTCTAATCATCATTCAGTCCACATTCAGTCTGGCACAGTTCTAATGAGATTCCAATAAATTGAGACTGACAGGCGTGAAACGAACGGCTGCTTTTCCGCTCTTCAGTCACCTTACCATGGGCTACTCCATTAAAAGCTCACTCATTTTTATTATTATTATTACTATTACTATTATGCATTGAGTGGCTCAAACCTGATCCGGATCAGCGTGGAATGGTCCACATATTATATGTCATCCCAATAGATGGTTTTGTCTACTACTATCCTGTCCAGTGACTTGCAGATACGAGAGTACATATACGGAATCAAAGTTGATCAACAGCTTCTCATGTCGTCAACATGCCAGTGTATGTATGTGCAGCCCTGACTGAAAAGGGCTCGGCTCCGCATACGAGTAGTACTTACTTACTACTCACAGGCCACTACCACAGGAATAGGAATGAATGTAAGCTGGCACAGTGCTGCTTAGGCATGTCATGGCTACAGGGATGGATGATGTGAGATGAAAATAGGCACGATATTGATTGTAGGGGAATGGAAGACAAGCCTACAAGCTGTGCGCTGTAGAAAAATTAGGGTGTTGAAATCCTGAGGATTAATAGCTTTTTAAAAGACACTAGGAGACTCGGAATACCGATGTAAGTGGTTCGGGGAGGCTTAGCCGGCACATTCTTGGCGTGACGACGATGCGGAGATAGGGGGCGACTGTCACACAGCAACGACGACGACATTCCGATTCAGACTAATAGTAAAAGAGTGAAGTACACTTTGGAGACAATGCACCTCGCCTCTCCCTCCGCAGTACTAATCTTTGGAGTAAACGGGAGTATAATGGACGTGCTAAATGCTCCAGATTTCTTCCAAAATTTCAAGTGGACACCTGCTTACACTAGGATGTCGTTGAGCCGTTAGAGGAGGTCTTTGTGGGGTGGGGGAACAATGGGTTTGGGGATACCCTCATTTGACAGCATCTCCATGCCCTGGCAGGACTGTTAGTGAGTGAGCTCAGACGGGAATCACTCCTTCTGCCTAACTGATCACTATTAATTAGGGTTTCGGAGCGTGTGTACTCCCTCCTCCACTCTCTTCTACAACTCTCCCCATCCAAATGTCGTTTACAAGACCTCTGAGAGGTTCTCAGTTCCAGACTAATTACACCCGCAAATAAGAAGAACCCCACGAGGGCGGACGTCCTATGGAGTGGGAGGACATAAAGTACAATTTGCGATGTGAACGTGATAGTTGGGATTTGGGATTCATTGCCGTGGATTGGTTCTGGGAGCACACTGGGTCTGCGGGGCTGAATCACAGTATCCCACGTTTGATACATCACACCTAAACTTTTTGTGCTATCCCGCCAGTGAAAAATAACGTCCTGAAATTATTCCTAGTATCAGCGAAACTCGTGAAGTTTTTGGGTTATCTGGAAACATCTTTAGGCTGCATTAATAATTGCTACACAATTTACTCGCTCAGCAATAACGTGCCACCTACCGCATCAACGCCCGCCTCGTTTTTTCAACAGTTTTATATTAAAATTTTAGGTCACAACATACGTTATTACGAAATGAATAAAACACTGTTGACAATAAATTCTCTAATCGAGCTGTTTTACTTGCCAGCTTGACTTCCACAACACGGGCATTTCGTTCCATTCGTCTAAATTCAAAATCTAATTTTTACTACGAGCGAAAACCTTGGGTTTTCTACATACAAACCTCGATACATGTACCTCATTGAAAACAAAATTAACCCAAAAAATTTTCCCACTCACAAATTGAAAGCCAGCAAAGAACCCTATCAGATCGACTCATAGTGATTCTCTTTTGATCGAGCAACATCACAGTTAGTGAGTCTTGAGCAGAAAATTACACTGTACTCTTGACAACCTTGGCATATCGCAATGCAATTTGAGGAAAACGAACTCTTGAGAAAGCCACAAAGAAAATTTCCCAGGCAGCAAAAATTGTAGGAAACTCGGAAAAATGTAATAACGACAACATTGCACCAATAAGTCAGTCCCCTTCCTCCCTATTTTCCTATCCAATTCATCATCTTTAATTCCGAGCTGGATGCTCCATATCCGTTTAAATTTTTTAGCATATTTTGTTGACATTTCCCAAAGACGTCCAGATGATGAGAGGTGCGAGCAGGGCAAAAAATTTGGTTGTAAATAGTTTGCAAAAAATAATACAACTTTCAGTTCCCTCCCTCCCCTACGTCAGTCATAAGTGAGCACGGAAGGAAAGGCCGAAGTGAACTCTTCCATATAGCAGTCCCCTCACTCCATACGGAATTCCTACAAACATACATGGGGCTTGGATACACTCTCCGCTCACGCAGCACACACACACGACACACACACACACATAGCACTGAAAAGTAAGCAGTGTGCTCGAGCTACTACGAACAGCAGACCATATCGGCAGACCAGGAGTTTCTCATTGCAATAACTCCTATCCTGCTGCTGCTGCTGCTGCCTCTGCCCTGGGAGAGATTCACGTTCCGCCCTCACAGTATGCACCTCAATGCACTCTCATCCTCAACTCACACGGTTCCTATTAGTTTTGTTTGCCAGAATGGAACCACATCCTCGCAGAAATTCACTCCAAATCAACATTTAGCTATAATCGGCACTGTCGGTAAGACTTCCACTCGTCACTACTGATGACATTGAAATTCACACACGTGCACCAGAACAGGCACAACAGGACTTACCAAGTGCGGAGTTGGTACACGACCACTGACGACCGTGCACTGCTTCATACAGTTGTTTTTATGGATGAACACTTGCTGTGAAGTAACTGTATGTTCCAAATGTGTCACCCCTAAAAAATATTTTTTTTTCAAAAGTAGGAAGATTTCTGCTCTCCGTTCCTCTCTGTCTCTCTCTCTCTCTCTCAGTCAGTCAGTTTCTCTTCACCGTATCGGGCACGAGGAGCAACTGTGGCTCAATAAGTCAGCGTACTTGTAGTCTTGGCTCGCCCGGTGTATGTGTCTGCGTGTGTGTGTGTATACATATGTGTGTGTGAGTCTCTCCTGAACTGGGGAGATAAAGTTGGTCGCTTGTGCTTCGGCTCGAAGTCGCTTCCTGTGGTTGCTGCTGCTACTGCTCCGCTCTCCGCTCACTCCTGTGGTACTTTGAGCGAGGAGAAGTCTCACTGCTTCTTTCAGCTAGCTTTGGTTGGATACACGCAGAGTTGGCAGTGTTTCCGCAGTAAACTCGTCGTCCTATATTTACACACGTCGACGGGGCCTATGAGACGGCGGACCAATGAGGAGCTCGCTTAGAATGAACTTTCGTGAGGGCGTTCCACCACTTCAAATTATATGGCAATGATTGATGAGAAAAAACAAGCTGAGCACATACAGAGAGAGGGCTGGGGTTTGGGTTCTATTCATGTGTGTGTGTGTGTGTGTGTGTGTGTGTGCGTGTGTGAATGTGTAAACTTGTCTGTGTGTGTAGCGTGTAGGACAGAGAGGGGGAAGATTAGTGTGTACGTGTACATGTTGGCCCAGAGTGAGAGGGTACCTCTACATTGGACGCGGCTCAGAGAGTTCCTGGCCATTGATGTTAGACCTCAGTAGTGCGACTTGAGTACCAAAAAGGTACCATGAGCCTCCATATGTATGTGTGTGTGTGTGTGAGTGTGCATGTGTGTACGCATAGTATATTACTTGGTCACGATCCCATGTCTATGTATCCACACGGTATGGGGTAAGACCTAAACAGTGGGAAAAAGGACGACGGGAGAGAGAGGAAAAAATAATAAATGGATGAGATGGAAAACATTCCTAAGCCCATTAGAGCCGAGGGGATGTTATTCTGCCTCGACTACCACCACCATCATCATCATCATCATCTTCCGCCTCTCTCATCATCAGACCCAGAGGTCTAAATGAGATTTTACCCCCCGAGCAAGGCTCGAATCTATGGGAAGGGCAAGAGGAAGAGGGAAAAAATATAGAGAGCGAGTCGTGGGGGAGATTAGATAGCAGGCTGTGTTTACAGGCCTGTGCATACTGCATACGGGAGTGTGTGTGTGTGTGTGTGTGTGTGTGAGTGCATAACACTCTGGCTATCTCCTCGTCTTTCGGGGCGTATCTGTGTGTGTGACGTATGTACGCATGTGTTCCTCAGCCGGGGCTGTGAGTTGGCTCCCCTGCGTGTCTATGAGTTTGCGCGGAGCTTCTGTAGTCCTGTGCGTGTGTATATGAGTGTGCCTTGGTCCGTAGTCGGTGGTACAGGCCCCCCTTGAAATCTATATTATGTACGCGCTGTGTCCGCAGCACTGTTATGCCGCATCACCGGTTTTCAGTATACATATTTGCTGTCGAGCCATTCCTTTCCTGTTCTGTGGAGTAGAAGTAGTGTAGTGGATGTGAATCCATACATGAGCAAAAGTTTGTAATACGCGCAGCCGTACATATTTCCACCGTATAGATGTGCATAGAGCTTTCGCCTCCATGTACGCACATTTTCTGTCATAGGACTTGTGCGTCTGACTCCTTCCTTGGGCATGTGCGTATACATGCGTATGCTAGAACATGTGCGTATAGCCATTAGAGTGCGTGCGTGTTGCATCTCGAGAGGGATATATGCCGCACAGCTATGTGTTCCAGCAGCAATGGGCCGTATGCAAGCACTCGCCTCCAGGATTCATGTGCATATGTGCATAGTGCACATGGTGCACTTTTTTATAGTGACTAGGCCTTAGTTTTGTACATATACCGTTGTGTTCGTCTATCTTGAATTAACTTGGATGCATGTGTGTGTGCTCGAATAGTCGGGTCTCTAGTACATGTGTGTGTTCGGGTCTTCAGTGTGTGTGTGTTCTGGTCTTCAGTGTGTGTGTGTGTTCCGGTCTTTACTGTGTGTGTGTGTGCGTAGGTTCTGGTCTTCAATGTGTGTGTATGTGTGTGCGTAGGTTCTGGTCTTCAATGTGTGTGTGTGTGTGTGTGTATGTGTGTGTGTGTGTGTGTTCGGCCTCTAGTGTGTGTGTGTGTGTGTGTTCGGCCTCTAGTGTGTGTGTGTGTGTTCGGCCTCTAGTGTGTGTGTGTGTGTTCGGGTCTTTAGTGTGTATGCCTAAGCTTGGTACCCTTGTGTGTATGCTCGTGTCTCTAGTGTGTGTGTACATACACGGGCCTGTAGTGTGTTTAAATGTTCGGATCTCTAGTATGTGTGTGCGTGTGTGTTTGAACGAAACGAGTGAATGGTTATGCGTACATGTGCATACGCCTGGTTCGTTTGCCTACATTCATTACAATTTTAATGTGTGCGTGTGTGTGCGACCATAAGTATTATACAGTACATAGGTATAATATAACATGCTATAGGCAGGGTAGAGTAGTGGATACTTGCGTAGAGGTGTATGCATTCATACGTACAGTTTGGCTCGTAACCACACTACATCTTCCCCTTCCCATGCAATGTACTACTCCTCCGTGTAGTAAAGCCCACTGGCTCTCTTCCTCTCTCATTCTAACTGCCTCTGGCTGACTGAGTGAGAGCGTGGAGTTGCTCATCCACAGCAGAAATGTACACGCACTCTCCATGAGCGCTCCAACGGGGAGCTGAGTGAGGAGGGAGGGAGCGTAGCAACATAGTGAAGCCAGCTATAGATTTTCTTCTGCCAGGCCGCAAGTACGTTGCACACACACTCACAAAACAAGCCTCTCTCCTTCTTCTAGCAACCTCGAAATCCCTGAGGGGAGATGAGGAGCGGATGCGGAACAGGCTTGTCATTGGTTTGAGCTGATGTAAGGGGAGCTGCTATTGGCCGTCAATTATAGGTCCAAGAACGCAGGTCGTTTCCAACATTCTATTCCACTATTTCACAACGGTTGGTTACTCTGGGGTCATGTGATGCTAATGAGAACTCCTATTTCAATGGACCGGCTCCACTCGTCAGACGCGGCAATGTGAAACAGCACTGGGCAAGTCGGGATGTGGCTGGGGGAGTCGAGAGAGCTATATGTACCGTATACATCAGCGTACTTCGTCATGAGGAAGACTTCACAGCGCCGTCAGCCCAACTCCAAAGGATGTGTGGCACTCTCGCAACGCACACACTCACACAAACAACTCAGTCAGTCAGAGTGCGAGACAGGCCAAGTTCAAACTCCCATCCAATCGCCTCTCAAATTATTCATATCATTTACATATGGCGAATCAAACTATCGCTCTTAGACAGGCACGAGCGGAGATAGGATAGCGTGTTGCGTGCTAGCCACAGTAGTGGTGAGAGCCCACGCTCGAGTGAGAACTCGTTGCATGTACGTGAAAATGGTTGGTTAATATAATTATGGCTTGGTCAGATAATAATGAGGGACATTAGAGACGGTGGCAGTACTCCCGTCATTTCCTTCATGCTCCCCCGTCAGCTATGAACTATGAATTTCTGACTTGACATGGGTGGGTACTTATAGCTGTTGCTGCTGCTGCTGCTGAGACATTTATCAGCATGCTGATTAGAGCGCGCTCAGCAACTTTAAACGCCTCACTTTAAATAATAATCATCTTGCCGAGCGTTGCGGGATGACTCTCATGTGCTGGCTACTGGCCCAAGCCGACGAAAGCAGCTCTAAATGGCTTGTAGATTTTTTACCTCACAACGTAAATTATTTGCTTATGAGGAGCAATTTCCTATTCGTGGCCGTGATGTCATGCTACTTAGGTTGACTAGCGGTGGCGTTGTAATTGATACTAGCAGCAACCCTGTGGTGTACACAGGTGATAAGACTTTTGTAGACACGAGAGCAGCATGAGAGGGATCAGTCGTGAAGTTGTGGCTGTTTGGATGGCTTTAGGAAATAGCCCAGAGGCTTCCATTCCAATGTGCCTCTTCATCTCACATAGCAGTTATACATGGTCATATCAGTGCGCAGGTGAACGGAACTGACAACGTTTTTGCCATATCTCAAGTATCATATCCTTCATCAAGCCAACGGTTGGAGGAGTTATTCAAAGATGATTTTCTAGCGTAAAATTTTGGTTTGTGCTGCTTCGGGCATGAGGAATTGTGGATTTCAATTCGGACTTTTTCCCAAATTCCACATCCTTCAGCCAGTCTACCTTGCCTTGGAGGACGGGCGTCAGTCACTGGGAGACAATAGCTTGAGTAGCTTCGTTCATTCTATTGTGTCAATGTCTAAAACTCATTTCCAAAATGTCGGATGGGTGTACTTTGTCAGAGGTGGAGGAGAGGAGAAGACGACATGTGGTAAGCGGGTGCATGTGTACATACCCATGTGTACATGTACTGAAATACATGTTTCCTGTCTGCCTTCTCTCAACATTTGGAATATACATACAGAGTGAAGGCAGACAACACAACATGGAAATACATATGGCTGAGCAGTGAGAGTGACGGAGGGGATCCTTACTGATACACCCTCACTCTCACTCACTCGGAGGGCTACTGAGAGGGCACTACGAGAGCCTAATGAATTGCTTTCACATTCGAGCTGTGGAGAGTAGGCGTGGGCACTGTGTATAGCTTTATTGCGTGATCGATTAAAGCATGTAGGTACCTACTGTACAAGAGGATTCAGTGAGGACACAGGACCAGCCCATCCAAAGTATTGAGGAGAACGAACTTTTTGCTCGCGGTGGAGATGAGTCTCGTTATAGCACCCTACGGCAGCTGCGACTGTTAGCAGTGGGGGAACAACAGTAGTGGTGGCAACTATATATACACACACACACACCCAAATGCTAGACTAATACTGACATGTTGGACATGGAATCAGGTACAGCTGATCGAGTAGAGATCTTGTTTTCATAATTTGGCTCTATAATTNGATGATTATGTTTGAGTGATTGCCCCCGGTGTTCAAATTTAGGAGATGATGGCGGTACTGTGAGAAGTGAAAGGCGTGATAATAAAAGGATGAAGGGATCATCTGCTTGCAGTTGTACTTGTCGAGCGGTTGTTGATTGCAATTCAGAGAGCTTGAAGGAATCCAAATTAACTTAGATTTTATTATTCTGACATTTTAAACAGTCGTGAGCACGTTAGATGGCTTACGTCTCCACTACGTAAAAGTTCTGGTTGACTGTGATTAAATTTGCTATCAGCAATTTGACCGAGAGCGTTCGCATTAACATTCAAACGAGGTTCTACAGATCTACTACCTACTTGGAACCCAAGGAGTGAAACTTTAGCTTTATACGTCCAATTTTGAAAAAAAGTTTATTCCAGTTACCGTACTGTTTACCAGTAACCAGCATTTGCGTACTATTTTCCTCATATTTGTGCATTCAAATTTGTCCATTAAGGTTATGATTAATAGGAATTAGTAAATCCTGAACAAGAGGATCTTGTTTTTTTGGACTTGCTTACCGTACTGTTTACCAGTAACCAGCATTTGCGTACTATTTTCCTCATATTTGTGCATTCAAATTTGTCCATTAAGGTTATGATTAATAGGAATTAGTAAATCCTGAACAAGAGGATCTGGTTTTTTTTGGACTTGCAGGAGACCATTTGTACAAAGTTGTTGGTGATGTAATACCCATATCCGCTTCAGGCTACGCAGTATTACGTCAGTAACCATGTTTCTTTGTAAGAGAGCAGGTGTCTCCATTCACACACTCGTTAGAGCCCAATTTAGGGGATCGTTCAGTCAGTGCAAATGTCAGTAAAGTGAGTATTTTTACCAACCATTGAGGATTGTATGTCTGCTAAAGCTATTTTCTTGCGAGGACTAGAGGATTTCTCCCTCACAGGCTTTTCACTGTCTGTGGTAATCGGGCTGCTCAGGCTGCTCTCTATTTCTTAAAACTTCCTACCAAATCCCGCAGCCATCACCCGTTATGTACCCCTGGTCAGCTCAAACTGGACTGATTAAGCTAATAGCGAACTCACCTGATTCGTATTTCCCGATCTCTCGTAAATAGCCCATTTTTGCGAATCCAAACCCATTTTATAATGCGCATTCGATGAGGGGCTTATCACTAATGACGTCATCATCACATAATTTGGGTCTAACTCATCTTTTTATAGCAATTTCGACGCACTGCTGGTTAAGGGTGGCTGAGTTCTACCGCGCGTTGCCACTTCATTTTAACTGACAAAAGAGCTATCCTGCACCTCGCAAAGGCTGGTAGATTGACTCTTCAAATTTCGTGTGAATCAAAATTTATGCCTCAAGTCCTGTTATCAATTTAAAATTCAAGGATTGATGACCAATTAATTGGGACCAATACAAAATAAACTTGCATGATAGCCCCAAATTTTTACAGAAGTTTAATACCTTTTCTAATTCAGATTTTTCTAATTTCGTATGCTTAAGGATGTCACATACATACTGCTTACGGTTCACCAAAAAAGTCATTGCCCTAAGTTTATAATACCAGCTACATATGTAACGGCCAAAAGGTGGTACTCTCTGAATAGCCTTGCCACTAAAGGGTCTCTCAATCTCAATGGTCTCTCGTTGGCAATCTATACACTCAGTAATAAAATATCTGGCAGACTTTGGTTGCCCCGGGTGAAAACTATAGAACCACTCGGTGCAAGATCTTGCCCAATGTAGTGCTTGAAAACTAAAGTGGAGACGGCGTAGAAGACATACGTTTAAATTGATCACAACTTGACCTCAGATCAATACCAGAGGTTAAAGTTTAAAGCGGTGCTTATATCAGCTGTGCAATCCTCGAAAAAACTAATGTGACCATAATATTGTAAGCTCAATTTTTGCTTGTGGTACTACTTTTTGTGACCTGGGAAAAAATATTCAGGTCAAAGGTCAGATTATTGTCACATTCCTGATTGTTAGATATTAAACACAAACTAATGACATCACCAGTTTCGTCATTTAATATCGCACCAGACTGACCAGACTGCCAATTTTTGCGTATGTGCGGTTTAACTCAATGTCAGATTTCGAGGTCAAATGTCACACTACTAACGCATTTTTGCTTGGTGCATATAAAGCACAAAATAATGACACCGGGCAATTCTAAGTCCGACATTTTCCCTTACATTACATTTTTTGTATGGCGGGTTTTACGAAATGCGTTCGCATAGCGAAGTCACACTATCTAATTCCGCTTTCACACTGCGCTTAGCGAGGTCTCCGAGCCCCAGCTAAGATACAGTCGGGACGAGCCAGCGTGGCACTTTGCCAATAAAGACCAGGTGATTCAAACACGATCCCACGCGCTTCCGATTGGCAGACGGCAGGCAGGTGAGGCACCTGCCTGCTCCAAATCCAATCCGAACCGCGCGGCAACATGTTTGAATCACCTGGTCTTTATTGGCAAAGTGCCACGCTGGCTCGTCCCGACTTTAATCGCTTAAGTCACTGCGTCTTTAGGGCAATTTGAATGCAAAATGCACGGCAACTTGTTTGACTCATTTCCAATCATAGAGTAAAGCATCACTCTATGACGAGACGCCTTTCGGCTTCGGCCCATTCATGGGCGGCATTTTATCCGGGCTGAAGTTAACCAGAAACTCACTACATTTCTGGCCCTTAGTAGGTCCGAACCTGAATGAGTAACCTGGAGCTGACTTGGCTAGGGGAGCCATTTCACTAGGGAACGCCAACTATGGTGACTCCGGGTGGAAACGCACAGCACTTACGGAGCGTGCATACAGTACATTACGTAACGCGTTTGGGGTGAAAAACCACATGCTATTTAACTAGCCCCCAAGTTAAATCTAACTGAGGTTTTTTCGTGATTTTGTTGCAAGTTACATTTATTTTCAAAAACATTCAACGGAGAAGGAACCCTCGGTTGCATTAAAATCCTTGTGGAGAATTCCATAAGAAATGTTAACATTCAATATATCTGTGCTCTGAAGAGCACCCCAAGAGGTTGGGTTGGGACTTCAGGTAGCACCAAAATTGGTGCACGCAGATCAAAGCGGGAGCAAAAGACCTAGCAAATGCGCAATTGCATATGCCTCACTGTGCCATATGATATAGGAGTTATAAGCAGGAAAGGTCACCGTTAACGATAATATAAAAATAGCATGTGGTTTTTACCACGTGTTGCAACATCGGAACCAGCTGTGGGATTTGAGCGAGCCTGACACCGAAAAGCCTTAGCTTTCGATTGTGACGTTATTCATTGGCCTACAATAACTCGCTTGGGCACCAGAGCAAAAATAAACTGTCACGCGTTGACAGTTTAATTGACCAACGATAATCTTTGGAATGTTCCAGCAGTAATTTCGGTCAGCAATGGTCTTAGTAAAAAAAGTTGTACCGTGCTTTAGTTGTCCATTCAAATTTTATCCACTGGGCACAAGGTAGGCGGTGGATTTTGAGCTGTATGCCATTTATTGTGTGTCCGTACTTTGCACATAGTTCATTTTCATATGTATTACGCTCGCAGGATGTGTATGTATGTACATACTAAGAATTGCGTACTAAGAATTGCATACTAAGAATT
>WJFA01002823.1:0-14594 GCA_009870155.1 Pseudobourletiella spinata | reverse complement strand
TGGATGGAACTAAAGGATAGGACAGAATATAGGTAATAGACGTCCCCCGTCATACTGGGTTGCCTATCTATACATGTATACATGGTGAAAGGAGCAAGAAATAAACCACTGAAAAATCCCCACAGAGTCTGCTTGATTCGTGTTGTTCCAACTTTGGAACATCCAAGTGAATGCGAAACTGGATGAAATTTTCGGAGTTAAAACCGTCATAACCGGAGACCCGACATCCGACTGCCTTTGACGGTTAATTAGGAGTCGGCAAAGTAAGTGACACTTTCTAAAAAAGCTTTGGAAAGATTTCACACGGAGGGTTTCGGAATCAATGGTAATTAATAACGTATTATTATAGATTATTACCCCTCTGCCAAAGGGAAAATGACTTAAGGATTGGGATGAAGCTTTGACGCAGAGGTGGACAGTTGACGTGACGGAAGCAGAGAGAGATAATGGACGTGCAAGAAGATATTGTTGATGTTCTACTCCGTTATGGACTGTTTATCGGGGCCATTTTCCAGCTAGTTTGCATCGGAGCCGTCATTATCATGCCTGACACGAAATCCGACGGGCTTAATGCAAGTCATTAAATCATTCTGTAACCACTTATTTGAATATATATGATAGAGAGTCTTCAAGGTTGAATGTGATAGAGTGATGGTAAGAGTGCGTGTCTTTTGGTTGTCTTCAATCCCCCAAGATTGCGAGACTTACGAAATATGTGCGGTAAATGTGGATGGGAATTTGAGGATATTTGAGTCGTCAGAGATTTTTGTGCAGCAATGAGTGTAAATTACTATCGCCGGCTAGCAATCCAGTTTTTTGTTTGCTTTTAATTTTGGAGGAATTTAAATGTATTTTTTCACTATCCGTTTAGGATTCTGATATGAGCGATGACGAGCCATCAGCCTCGGACCGGGAGAGCCCTCAGATTTCACCAAATCACCGGCAGTATCGGCCCAAACGTGACAAGAAGAAGCGTCGTTGATGATTTCAACCGTTTGCATCATGTTTTCCGCTTCATTTTTTCAAGAGCCTCTCAGAAATTGTGGTGAAACGTGTGTGTGAAATGATTTGCATCAGCAACGGAGCACAGTGAAGCTGTACTGCGGCATTATGCGTTGGAGCGATGTCATTTGTCCCCGTGCGGCCGCCGTGTGCCTGTGCTATCCTTTACGATATTAATCTTAACATGGTTAAGTTATTGTGGTTGTGAAGTTTCAGTATCAAAGTGAGCAAAAGCTATGTACATATATGTGCAATATGCTCACTGATCACTCAGGAGTTCAAAAAATATTATGCCAGTTATGGCTTCAAGCTTTTTTCATGGAAATTACGGGCGTCAGGGTCCGTGAATAAAATGCATTTTTAACCAGTACAGACTAGTGTTTTTCAATAATGTGGAAAGGTTGCCGTTACTTGTACATACATTGTTTATTCCGTACATCATCATCGTGCAATTCTGATTCTTCCATGTTGAAAACAATAATTTCAGCCCAATTGAGTTATGCGGAGATAGAACCGTTGAATACATTGAGGAAGACTATGGAACATACATTTATAGATTTCTATAGCCAAAGGTATCATACCATCATTCGTCAAGTTGAATCATTACTTCCGGTGTTCAAGAATTAACCCTGCCTCTTTCGCAGCCGTGCGATTGAAACCAATAATAATAGTATTTAGAATATTATGTAGAGGGGAGGAGCAGAATGGTTCAGCAGACCAGCGTTTAAAATTACACACTATTATGTAAGCCAAAGCAGCGGTATAAGTAGTTCACACTTGACACCTTTCGGCGGACTGGGCCTCTGACGGGCTCTGAAACAACGCGACAAATTGCTAAGTATATACTTGCTGTCCTCTAGAATCCAATCTACACCTTAAACTTCTATAGATTGCAACAATTTCAAACAAAAAAATTATAATCATCAACGTCCAGGATGACGATGACGACGGACTGTTTCCAGCCGCAGCGGCCACCAGTGTTCAGGAGTGCAGTGTACAATATTACGTTTTAACTGCACTTCATCACCTTAATGTGGCCAACTACATCCCTACACACATAAAGTGCCTCTACAAGAGACAATTAAAATTAATAAAAGGTCACACCAAAACCACAATTCTAGTGCACACACGACTAATTCACATCAGAATTCATTCTACAACCTACATGTAGAAGTGGAATCATCATCCGTCGGAACGGAGAGTTTATTAAAGTGTCCACAAGCTATATCATCCCCCGAGCAAAGTGTTTCTTCTTTCGGCCAAGCCAGCAACGTAAAAGTCAATGAGTCCCTGCAGGACTCATTTTTCCCGCAACCATTTTAGAGGGAGTTCAATTCAGAAATTCACACACGAGCGATCATTTAGCCGCCGCAGAGGCTCACTGGAGTGAGCTTGCCCCGGCAGACTCTCAGGAAAATTCACATTGCCAAAGATTAGTAGTTTGCAAATACTTGAAGGCAACGCTCTGGTGCTTCGAAGCTTCGCAAATGCCCCCAGACAATTTCATAGCAGAAGACCTCCCGCACTACAACAAAACTTGGTAGTATTTCCACTTCTAACCCGCATTATTAATGTAAAACTACAATCATTATTCTCACGGTTGAAAATCCGAGGGGATTCTTTACCGGCTGCTCTAGTTCATTTCTACGGCTCTAGGAAATTGGAAATACTGAGGGTACAGAGGCAGGATTTCCCTCACCACAACAAAAATCTTACTATCTTCTTCTTCTTCCAAAACCTCAGAAAATTCACAAGGATCATCATCATAATCATTTTATCATGACACCAGAAAATTTACACTTAAAGTCAAACATGGCTAAAACTATGTTCATCCGTTTCATGACAGTACTCCAGTATATATGCATATATACTCCGGCCATTGTCACAATGAATCCATAAAGAACTCACAGTAGAAATATATATATATATATATATATGTATATATATATATATAACATATACGTATATAAGAATCATTTGACAGGAATAGCATCGATCAATGATAATCATGACAAACATATGCATCAATTTGAATTGTATAAATAATTTGAACGTTACTGTCTGTTTCGCCAACAGTACTACGAACTGCATAACAAAAATTACTCAAGGAAATAATTAAATACCTTAACTATACAAAATGTTGTAACAAAAAGTCTTATTCCTATCCTATAAACAACATTAGTGCTGGATAAATCTGAGCTAATTTATCAACTTATACTGGCCTCAGCGAAGGGATGCATGTGTATGAGCACATAAAGAAGGGATGACCGCGGAGGACAAAGTACAGTCGGCGGAAGCAAGCCCAGTAGAACGCAATGAAATTAAAACATTGAAAATAATAATAATTATAGCAATAATAGTAGAGGTTTCCAACGAACAATACATGAATTCCAACCTCTTCGGTTGGAATATCGACCGCGCAATAAACAGAATACATACGGAAAATATACAAACTAACAACTGCGACTTCATTCATACCCCTTCGACGACAGTTTGTGGGCAGGTATCACCTACAAAGGCGAACATAGAATGGAATTATGCATTGCAACAATTTAAACTTAGTAAAAAACGTTTTCCAGATCAAAAATGTTTTAAAGAACTTACTTGTGGTTGGCTCAACCGGCGGACTAGATTCAGCAACTTCTGTACTCTTCGGACCCTGCTGTGATTCCAATACGGCAGCAGTATCTCCGTTGCCATTCTCTGACCTACAAACAGAAAATAAGACATTAGTGACACATTCAAGTTGCGATAATCATTTCTAAAAGACGGTCTTACTTCTTGGACTCTACATCCTTGAAAGTTACACCCTTAGCTCTGTTTCCATTCCCTGAGGAACCACTGGAAGCGGCCTGGGCCCCACCGCTATTCCCTTTCGTTTTACCCTCACCGGCACCGGGTTTTTTCATGATAGACTTTTTCTGCAAAATAAAATTCCTCATTAGGTTTTCCACGCAGTCAGTCAGACGCAAAAAAAAAGATTTATCAAAAAATAGACAAAATCCTTACAGTGACTCTGGATCCCCGCTTCTGAGCCCAATGATTGGCAGGGGGACCGCTACGACCGTTGGCCATTTTGTTTGCATTTAATCCTGAGATTCTTGGGTGCATTAACGGGGTTATCTGCACAAAATTCAAGGAACTGTGAGTCTGAAATTCCAAAAATAAAACAAAAATACGGGACTGGGACTGCCATAACTAAAACAACTCAAATAAATAGAAAAATGATTTACGCGAGGATGCTGAGATCCTGGCCCGAGGAGGGAGTTACGGTTGATCCTCGACCCTTGTCCAAACCCTGAGTTCCCACCATGAGCACTGGGTCCATAATTAGCACCCCATGAGCCGACGACGACTCCACCGACTTCCAGCTGCCCCCCGCGATCCTGAACCCGCCGTTGTCTCCCTGAGTCTGAATTGTTGTACAGTGCATACAGGCCCTGCGGCACGAACCCTCGACCGGCTTGGCCGGAATAGTAACCGCCTTGGCCACCCACAGCACCACCGCCTCCCATTAGAGATCCACCAAAGTTGGGATGAACTGGGCCATTACCGGGCCCGCCGTAGTAGGGCCTATTCCGAGGTATATACGTGGTTCCTGAGTACTGAGGGAGCAGGGGATTTCCTCCGTTTCCGTAGCCTGAGCCATACAGTGAGGGACTCTGCTGATGAGCATTGTACGGGAGTCGGCCTTGAGGGCCATGCGGAAGTAACGGATTGATCACGCCCCCCGTCACTGAAATTCAGTCACACTTCCCAGTTAAAAAGTAATTACTCTCAAAATGTCATAGGAAATATTGTGAAGGAAATGATTATACGGTTCTTTGCTGGGAGGAAGAGTTGTGATGCGGGATCGGGGGCGAAGGGGCTTTTGATCCCTTCACAAATGGCAATGGTAAGCTGATCGATGGAATAAAGCAAATCCGCCTTGTAGCCGCAAATGTCTGTCAGTGTTTTCCCCTCCGCTTGCTGCTCCAAGACATAGTTGAATATCTTCCCATTGAAGAAGAGCCATGGGCAGAAGAGCATGTAGGGGATTGGGGCTCCGCAAGCATCGTTAGCTAACAGAGCCATTTCCACCCCTTCCATGAACACGTGAGACAGGTGAATCCCTCTCATTGTCAAATTCGAAACTTCGATATCCTGAGCCATGTTGGGATCCGTCATATCTTGAATAAATGCCTGGGCTACGAAGGCTTCCAGCTCATGCTGGCGAATGAGCTTCTTGTCCGAGTGGAGTATGTACCTGAGACAACGGCAGACATGTACACGAATTCTAAGATATTCTACATGGACTGGAATTTGACTACTTCGGCGACACTTACCTCAGTACCATGGCAAGCACTACCATTTGTTGAGGAACGTAATCCTGATCAGTCATGAGGCGGTTGTCTGAATTCATTATCGTCAAAAACGCCCGAATCCGCTTATTCTTGCATTCATCCCCCTCCCTGTATGAAATGTGAGACAGCTAACTTTTAATAAGCGACAACTATGAGATACCTCAACGAGCTTTTCAATTCACTACTTACCCCAGCCAGAGTTTTTCTACGGTGGGTATGGGGAAGCCGACGGCGGTGACAGTTTGCGTCTTAACTTGTTTGGTTCGCGTACAGAAGAACGTCTCCCTGACTTGAATCGGTGGAACCTTCTCGTTCTTCTGCTTGGCCAAAAAGTTGAGATGATGTTGATTGAAAAGTATGGCGTACACGCGTTGCCGGAGCGGACGGAAAATCTCATGAGCTCTCGGCGTGTCAGTTTTCCCGGGTCGAATGTCCTCAACTATCAACGGCAGTCTAATTTCTCTCTAATCAACCACACATTTAAGAGTGCGTTAGAAATGCAGAGCATGTAAATTTTATACAAAGAATTGAATGAACTATTCGTAAGACTTGTTACATTCTTGATTATTTGACAGATGTATGGTGACATGACTCCAGCCCGGTGGCGACCCGTGGCTACCTCCTCCACCTTTGGACTGATCCTATACAACATCTTAGCTATCACTGACTCTGAAAACACAAAAATACACACGACCATGAGTTTCAGCATCGCATTTCCGTATTTGTTTTATACTAAATTCGGTGTTCATGAATATAATTACCTACCTTCCTTCTTGTCCTTCCCACTTTTTGGAGAACCGTTGACAGCAGCAATATTCTCTTGTACACCTGCTTCTTCACCATTAGTTGTGGGTGCCTTCGCAACTTCCTGTTAATGCAAAAATCATCGAAGTTTTCAGCACGTGACATTTACCGCTAGTATATAAAGGACTTACATCACGTTTATCGGAATCTGGTCCAGTCTGGGCCTTCGAAACGGGGGTTTTCTGCTTTTTGGCTTTCTTGGCTTTGGCTTTAGCGGCTGAGGGAAGAGACTTGGCTTCCTGAAAATGTTGAAGGCACGTGTTCACTTTATTTGCTAGCACCTGGGATTTTTCTTTGTCCTCCTCTGAATCAGACTCGAATGACTTGGCAGCAACGGCGGAGGCCACCTTTTCCGGATCTTTCGTCTCCAATTCTCGTACAAACTGCGCTACTTTTTCTATCACAGCGGCCTAAAACAATTCGTTCTGATTAACTCAAATTGCCACTACTATTGCTTTAAAGAATTAAATAAACAAATATTACGAATCATCCTTTGTTTGGTACCTTAGACTGACTATTTTGGATGTCGAGAGAAGCGTAAAAACGGCTGAGATCTCCTTCGGTAAGAAAATGATTTCCCAACAGTGCGCAAAATATAAAAATTCGTTCTTTGGGCACGTTCAGAGTCTCGTAGGCTTTCTTTAGTTTAACTTCCACAGTCTCTAAGGAGCCCTGTTGTGATTAAGAAAAAGCTGACTCATTAATTTCAATCATCAACTAATCCATTTCAGGTCTATAAGCTAAAAGACGCCGTTCTTAGGTCAAAGGACTTACTTTAAAGGTCAATTTGAGTTTCTTGGCAGAGAAATATCTGAATGAGTCAAAAATGAGATACTCAGGATTGTCCGCCACGATGCCATGAAATCTGTTCCTCTGGGAGAAGCGCAATACGTCCCTGTGATGGTCGTCTAACGTACACATCTGTACACAGAGTCACTTCTAGTCACCTTCCAATCCTTCAAAATCCGGAATTTTCTGTCGTATGCAAGGCTGAACTGAGCCAATCCAAACTTACAACTTTGATGTCAAAAATTCGTAGGGTCTGCCGGATAGCCGATCTAAGGTAAGCAGGTGGGATCCACCACACCTTCGGCGGCGGCTTTTTTTTCAATGCGACATGCTTCGTGATTTCCTCTAGGCAACGATAAGTCTCTTCATAACTTCGAACAGTTTCACCCCCGATACGCTCATGTTCGGGGGTTCCATTGAAAAATATGACGAGATCCAGGTTGGAATTGTGAATAACACGGGAAAAGTTTTGGAGGAACTGTTCCATCTTGTCCCATTGACCTCCACACACCCAGTCTGTAAAACCCCAAATGAAAATCAGTATTATTGCTTTTAACTACTCCGAACGCATTTACAAACCACGTATGGCACGTCAGAGCATTCTAACCTGGATAATATCCACCATAGAGCCGGTCCAAACAACACTCGCCGTCCACCACTAATTTCAGTGGACTCTCACGCTTCGACCTCTCCTTGGCAACCCGTAGGAGATCAACACTAGCTGTGGCATCAGGAATACTTTGAAAAATGTGGGACTGCAACACATGAATACAACGACAAACTCAGTCCCATCAACCAAAACATTTCATATGATTATATTCCCATAAATATTTTATATTCACATAAAATTTTATGCAACTCACCTGAAGATCCGAAAGCCCCATGATTCTGATAAAGTCTTTAAAGGTTCACAGTCAGAGTTTTCAGTCTGTCAAATTCCGGCGCCAAGGATTAGCCTTCGAAACTGCAAATGAGAAACTGCTTAGTTAACACAAAATACGCCACCACACCTCTTCATCCCCCAAAACTTTGAACACTGTGAGTTCAGCCGCAAAACTAACACGAACGGAAAACTTTACACATTCGTCTCACATCATCATTTCAGAAGACACTTCCAATCAAAAGTTTCCAGCAAATCGAGTTTCTCCGTCGCAATAATGCCTCTTACTTCACTTCTTCTCTATATTATTATGAAATATTGATTAGATAAAACCTCTTAAGATTTGTACCGCCCGCCCTACCCGCAATTATTACGACACCCCCACACCCCGTGACGATTGCCTCACACCAATATAAAATCAATAATCCATCAGAGTATGATCAAAACGGCACTTGATATTTTTACCAACTTGTCACTATGCCCATGTCCTCCAATTCAATCGTGAGCAGAGCCAAGAAATTCGTGATATTAGCCACGCTTCCCTCCAACTAATTATAGTTACCACGCACCACCAATTGATCAGTCATTGACTCTATCTCGGAGCACTCATGCCGCCACCCATGAGGCAAACGGTTCATATTCACACTGCGGATTGGATCGATGGAACCGTGATGATTCCGCAATGGCCTTATGGTCATTCCGAGAACATTCAGTTGAACAGCATACTTATAGAGGCACTTACTTGTCACTTCTTGTCCCACACCGCCCTCCTCCTCCTCCAGTTAGTTAAATGGAGCTGGTTTTTTTTATTTTTATTTTTAGAAAAGAAATGCACCCGGTTGTACCCACCCAGGATATGAAATTATGGAAGAGAGATGTGTAGAGAGAGAAGCCCTACCGTGGCACTACACTACCTCCAAGGTTATTCACAGTGGAGTTTGGACAGATAATAATAATCAAGACTCCGGCAGTTTTCCCGTTTATTACGAGGGTCCATGCACCACTGCTGTGTATCTCGTCCTCACTTGAAAAGGCGGACGTATCCCATTGAATTTATTGGAATCAATTGACGAAGCCGACGACGCGAACTGACTGAATGCGAGCTATGACAAAAGCCAATATACATACCAGGGTTTCAGCTATATAGATGTGGATGTTGTAAATTATTAAAAGGCAGCAGCAGCAGCAGCAGCACGCAGGGAAGGTACGACGACGATAAAATGTTTGGCATGCGGCAGCGGCATGTGAGAATAATAGCACTGCCTGCCTCAAGTCCTCACAACTTCCCTTCGTCACTGTAGATGCCACGGCGTTCCTATCTGTCAATCCGGGGGCAGAACATTCACGTATGAACGATGTAAAATGAAAATAACTTCTGCTGACACTCTTGAGAATAAAACTGATGCTAGTATTATGGGATGGGAAGCGTCAAAATAATAGAATTCGTTCAGGCTTAACCCAACAGTTCTAGTAGGCAATAATCTTTGGCTAGGACCATACATTTTGTGATAGAATAAGAATTAAAAATCTGTGGACCACACTGAAGAACTATGGCTGCCTCCTTCCTCTGTTTTTTGGCACCATGCATTGGGACACACTAGCTTAAGATGTTATTTTTATTACGATCTGACGTGTGAACATGGAATAGAATTGAACGTGCAAATAGGGGTAGTGGTAGGGATGTTCCTCCTTTAGATTTTCATCTTGTAAAAAAGTCTACACCGGTTGTGTTGTATAGCTAATGCAAAATAATTGTAAACTTTATTCTAAAATCTCTGTAATGCACTGTAAACTGTACCCCAAGCTATATCTGAAGTCCAAGGAAGCATAAATAAGGTTTGAATACCGGAATTTGTCTTCGCTGTTATGATGCTGGCTTGGCGCATCGGTGCGGCGGAGGGTGATGCGATACGATGCTAAATGCGATGTGGTACACCGCATGTCCTGATGGGAGGACACTTCCGAGACCCACCTGTGCACACACAGGCAACTTCTATCCGGCCAATTTTGTGTTAAACCTTAAGAATATGGATTATGGATCTTTTTCGGAATTTTTACAATGATTTCCGCTTTTAATAATTTTGCAATTGTAAGTTCCCAATTTGGTAAAATAATCTTCAATTATAGTTTATGTTTATGTGCTGCGGAAACGGTGAGCAAGAGCAGTCAGTTAGCTTTCAATAATGTACAGGCTTCTCAAAACTTCAAAACCCTCGGTCTACTGAATCTGAATAGCAAATCAGTTTGAGAGATCCCAGGCACTCAAGAGTGTTTGGATGAGCGTAAAAGTAGCCCGCACCAACACAAGGTGGTCATTTGTCATCCTCACCCACAAATGAATCACTTGGAATTTCCTCATTCTTTTGAACTGATTTCACAATTTCATCGTCACAAACTATGTCGCAAGTCGCAAGCAGTAGATGTGGAAACTACAATCGGGACGAGCAACTGTGGCGCTTAGCCAATAAAGACCAGGTGATTCGAACACGTCCCCACGAGGTTCCGATTGGATTTGGAGCAGGAAGGTGCCTGACTTGCCTGCCGACTGCCAATCGGAATCGAGCGGCACCTCGTGGGGACGTGTTCGAATCACCTGGTCTTTATTGGCAAAGTGCCATGCTTGCTCGTCCGTACATCCTATCGTGATTGTGATTGGATTAAAAATATAACTTTTTGCGCACTAAAAACAGGGTATGTTGTAAAAATTATAGATCAATCTGACGCCTTCAGCCACTCCTGAGCGACTTAAATTTGCTTTCTACCACATTATAAAGTTTACAAGATGGCTAGCTTCCTTCTGCGAAGAGTCCAAACCTGTTTCTGTAAACATGGTTTGAGGCTACACTCTTTGAATTAAAAAATTAGTTTCACTGACATAATGGCAGTATTATCGCAACAATAGTATCATTATTAAAATGCTTAAAAGCAAATATAATCAATAAAATGCAACACGTGAACGAAGTTACCTTACAGTGGTCGTGTTGTGACGTGTGAGGGAAGAAATATCTGGATAATAGTGCACATACAGATACAGAACAAGTTGGAGCTGGAGGTACGCGATATGGTTTCAAGATGCAACTACGTATTATAATGCTCATTGGATGTTGCAGATTACATTTGATGAAGTGACATTTTTTGAAAAGTACCCAAGGGGGACCCTTGGATGCATTAAAATTCTTACGGGAAATTGCATAGTGACATATCATTTTGGGACACCCGTTGATGTGGATGTGGGTGATACGCCTGACGTGCTAATGTTTGATGAGATATTCAAGTATTTTCTCGTGGATCCGATGTACTCTCGTGTGGTTCTCATACATGAAGGTTAACGATCCTTTTGTATATTTTTACGTGCAGCTACAGACATGAAATACCATTTTAGTTTGGTACTACCTCTCATAAAGTAGCGTCAGCTGCTAAACGTTTTCGTCTTGTCCGTCCGTCTGTAGACACGATGACTACTGAATGGATCGGAATTTTTCAACCGGACCTTCACCAATCGGTAGCGACCATTTGGGACTATGTCTCCATTAAAGCTGGTTAAAGTTGGGCAGGTCAATCGGTGTCATCGGATGACCTTATACCATCAATGCATCGGCATTTCTTAGCCAGTTCTTCTCCAATCTATAGAAACTGCATTAGGAAATTAATATGGGTAAAACCGATAAGGTTTTTTTGAATCAGCGAAAAACCTGGAAAGTTTTTCAGCACTTTCAATAAGTAATTTACAAAATAAGTACACAAAACCTCCAGTTAATATTGAACTGTGACGCTACTTCCGTAAATTCCGATTGCCGGTTTGTTAGGCAGCACTTCACTTAAGTCTCTCTCTGTGGTTTCGAAATATGATCAATGAAATGGTTCAATTTCAACCTAGTGGTTTTTCTACTATAATTCCGTCCGGGTCCGGGTTCGTCCTTACTATCACTGCATTCGTGGGAATACTTTGTCAAACTACGTTGGAAGTTGGGCTGCTATCAAAACCTAAAGTGAGGTTTGATTGCTCTATGACATGACGCATCAACTTGTCATCCTGCAAACGAATAAATCACTGTAGAAATTTGCCACCACCGGTTCTGGGAGACACGCTGTCCCGTAGTACGCTGGTAATTTAATCTAGCATATGTATATTTATCAATGAGTTCATCATTACATCTACCAGTTCAAAACTGGGCTAAGTTAGGAAGTTAAATCTTTCCGCATTCATTTGGTTTCAGGCAAATGAAAAGTTCGAGTCGCAAGTCACTTCATAATTACATTGACTACCTGTCATTAACAGAGCAAGCGCGAGACGGATGACTGCCGTTGTAGCCATAATAACACCGTATCCTGATAATATCCTGTGAACTCTGAGGCTGAAGTACGGAGTCTCAGGTTCGGGGAACTCCAGCTCTGAAAATCGTGCCGATATTTTTGAACTGGGAGTGACGAGGCATGGAACGCGATACATGCAGTGATACAGAGGGTGGATTAGGTGTGCTTGAACAGAAACACCATAAGACTTACCCCGCTATTATCGAAGTTACAGCGCAGATATCGTAGCTCACTGTGTACGTCTAGTTTATCATAAGTGACGACATCATTACTCCTTCATGAGAAGATGAGAGCCCTTCGGTCAATCACGAGCTTAAACAATGTGACGCTCTTGAAAATTATGAATGATGATGCTATTAAAGTCAACAGCTTTCTATATTCCTCACTTCGTGATTCCTGGATTTGTTTACCACGATTTGCCAAGCATCGGAAACTGTGTTTGCCCTTACTGTGAATAGAGCTGACTAGCAACCGTAAGACTAAAAATTCTGGTTACTCCAGTGAATAATTTTGGGATAGAAGTCATACAGAATTGCCTGTTTTCTTTACGATTTGTCAAAGTGGTTATAACCAACGAATTTTGGAATTGCTGTTTATGATTGCCAAAACCACCAACGGGGATCTCGAAGCCACCACTATTCTTATTTTCCCACAATTCCCGGTTCTGGCCCTGAAAGAAATTTACTTCTAGCGTGAACCCTCCGCTATGCTTCCGTGGCGTTGGAGCAAAAAGTACTCGATCTAGGAATCCTTGCGCGTTCCTTAACGCTTAATTAAGGCTTGAATCAAGCGGACCCAAGAACCTGCTTCCTGCCTCTCTCCTTTCTAGTTTACGGACTCAATAGTGAGTTTGAGATGACGAGAAGAGATACTTTCGGGAACATCCCGTCGATGTTAACAAGGAACCGGAGCACTTCATCTTCAACCATTGCAGTATTAGTTACTGTTAAAATGCTGTTCTCATCTTTTCAAGTACGGGGCCCGTCATAAACACACATGTATTTTGGAACATGATATAGGTCCGGCAAGCTCACGGAAGCAGCACTTCTTCTAATATTACTGCAGTTTTTGTTACGAGAAGTGGGAATCAGATTCTACATTCACATTCACACATAAAGAAAATCAAAAATCGTAGTTTCCTTCCGCCTGGTGCACAGACGGAAGTGCTTTCTCCGTGATGGATACGTGAAACAATTTAAAAACTCCTTACCGTCGGCAATTAAATGACTATTCATGTATCATGTCTCCGTTGGATAATAGATAATTGCACAAATCAGTTCGCAGACTTTGCTGGCATCGACAACGTAGTGCTACTTGACACTACCTGGTCGAAATCTCAGCCATGTTTATCAGTTGCATAAAACTTTTTGCTACCCGCTCCCACCCTAACAGTTGACAGTTTAGTCTAATTTGTTTAGCTGAAACTGTCGGGTGTCCGCGGCACGCAGCACCGACACCCTGTGCAGCGCAGCGCGTATCCATAAACCTTACCTCTTTCACAAAGTAGAAGGTGCAGAAACTCAGATTTGGCGGCTAGATACAATATTCAACTCTTAAGAAGCAGTGAAGGTTCAACATCCACATGTTGTATTACATCCCATCAGAAAATCATGTTTATCATTATCATCAACTGCTTTAGCTGCATGGCATTTCTCAGAATTTACACCTTACAGCACACGAAAATCGAAATGTAGGACTCGTTATCCATCCAGCTTGAAATGTTTGTGAGCAGGAGTCTGGAGTACCTATTCAAGTAAATGAGAATCAACGGAAGCCGATACATTGCCAGAAACTTGAGTTTCCACTCCGCTGAAAGTTTTAGAGTGAAAGTAAAATCATTGTACACATCATTTGACTCCGCTTCGCCTCTACAGCCTGTATGCAGGTTATGGGGACGGCATGACGAATATGACCTTTGCGACTGCACTTCCGTGAATTCAATTTTTCCTCCCATTCGCAATCTCCGGCCTATCAGCACTTGGGAAACATCTAGCACGAATTTCATTTCCGCTCCGATCAAAACCGGAGGGAAGGTGAGCATATTAATCCCGTATTATTAATGGACAACAACAACCACTTAAAAGATCACATGTTTCTCCAGCGCAGAAATCATTGGAGAGGAAAGTTTTGAAATGTAGCTTTATAATAACTTCCGCCGGCTACAAATGTGATGATAAAGTTCCAGAATTGAAGAATGTAAAAAACTCATCACAGTCATACGAGCGTGAAATAATAAGCTGGAAAAATCCGTGTTTCCGTAATTGCTTTTACGAGCACTCTTGTGCGAATCACACAAATGTCACGTCGTAGGCTGTTTGATGCTTGTGATACACGCTTGTCTTAACCTACAAAGCGACCAGCATGATTTGCGGCACGGCTGTTTCACTTGAGATGCCTTGATCTCCACCATGGTTTTGTCAACTCATTTCCGTCAATTTCCGCTGAGCTAAAAGGTTCGAACG
>WJFA01002822.1:0-14595 GCA_009870155.1 Pseudobourletiella spinata | reverse complement strand
CATTTCCTTATATAATAAAATTATCCTCATTCACATGCTACTCCGCAAAATGAGCCATTTCCGCCCCGCTACCACCCGTTTCAGGAACACCGCGGGGCTTGGAACCCGGAAAGACCTGATTTGAACTCCCCCTGATTGTGTTGTTTCACCAGAAGAAGGGCTTGAAAAATTAAAGGTTTGCCAACCAAACATAAGGAATAACAACCCTCTTGCGTATTTCCTGCTTCTTACAACCCACATTGATGGTAGTTTCCCATGCCGATAAATAATATCCTCCTCGCACTGACTGGAGTAGAGGCGGAATTTAGTGAAGAGACCCCATAACAACCACTACATGGAGTGTCATACGAATGACCACTGTGCGAGCCCCACTCATCAATCAGTCATTCACTCATTCATTCATTTCATATACTTCCCATCCATCCAGTCTTTAACCCACAGTGGTAGAGAGAATGAACTTCGAATGGCACGTTGGACAGGAGCACTTCTGCATAATTTAACCCAGGCTGATGATGACATTATCCGTGAAAGGGCAAAGTTCGAAGACACACCTTGGAGTGTGCCACACAACGACACAACACTTATAGTTACTCCATCTCAGGAACTGTAGCAGTCCCGTGCTCCTGCAACGACGCCCATGAAACTCGTAAATTGGCAATCACTATAAATGCTCACAATGTAAAAGTTCCACTTTTCCACCGCTCATAACGTAGGACCGCGCAATGCTCCCTCCCAGCTTTCCCCATATAAATTCGGGGAACAGCGATAATTGTCACCATGATTACGAAGAGTCACTTTGTCTCTGCTGCGTACAAGTTAAGTTGGCTAAACTTTTCAAGAGATATTTCCCTCTGTTAGTGTACTCGTCGTCATAGTAGAGCCGACGCCGCCCCAAAAATTATGACACACAGTTAGTTCCTACTCCATTAATAGCGTTCCACAACTGTTCACTCAATACTTAACTCTGCGGATCAAACCTGTGCCTATATACTTGGGCACATAATATGAAAGATTCCGAAATTCGCCGCGGAGTTCCAATTAGAACGGAAAAGTTGCTCCCCTAACTTAGCGCTTAGCCCAACTTAATTTCCCTGGGTTTAGGTAGCAGCACTTAAAGTGCGCGCGGCTGCGTCACAGAAATTCTTCTTTGTCCTCCATATTGAAGTGTGGCAATGGGACGACCACAGCTAGTAATAGACTTTTGAGGGGCTCCATTCCATACACTTGAGTTGTATGTTTAACATTCGAATCGGGCACAAGCCATGGCCGACCAGATGGACCAGTTTCTTCCCTTCCGAATGGTCTCCATACTTCTTTACACATTCGGCATCTCAGGAGCAGCAATGGACGGGGTAGGAGCAGACTATTACGGCTGAGATAGTGTCGACACGTCTTTCCCTGGCTGGATTATAGATGGGTACAATGATAGGGCTGGGGTATGCATCTGCCTTGGGGAGATTAGTATTCCATTTCCGTCGTGGGAAATCGTGGCTTTCCATTCAGCACAACTTCATTAAAACCCGCGCATAACCAGACACACACACACATACACACACAGGAAGGCACACAGACAGACACAGAGCCACACATTTACATCTTAAGGGTCGCTGTGTATATGTGAGTATGTAATAGCATGGGACGCAGGGGAGACGCCAATAATGGAATGCAATGGTGGGTGGAGGACAAATCCTCCGAGTCAGATTGTATCGCCACTACCCCACCCGCTCCTCTCAATCCATCTGCTCCTTTTCCGTAAGTTCCGCCGTCACACTCTACATTCCAGTCCGTATACTGCCCTCGCCGATCCGAATCATCATTGATCGGAAAGTTAACAGCCAGTATTTGGGATCCCAGGGAAAGTGCGGGGGGTGTGACGACCTCACTCACAAAGAGCCGCTCCGGAATGAACTCCCAAGTCTTCCCCGTCTTATGTAGCAGAAACGTGAGGCTTACTTACTCCACTTTTACCAGGATGCACATATGTATTTACGCCAGCGGCAAAAGGGAGCCCAGCCATGTTTCCTGTGCCATAGCAAGTGTGTGAGACCCAGACTGACTTTCCACCCCATGACATAACGCCTATGTGAGAGTTCCATATGTATACATATATATTTACAGGAACTTCATCATGTATTCGGGATTGTCTGTGGGACGGTATTATAGACGTATTTATTAGGATAGAATTTCGGTGGAAAAAGTTGGCTGACTTGGTGGTGGTGGTGACGGCGGCGGCAGCAGTGGGGACAGTACCGAAGGAGCAACAGCAATAGTGGTGGGAGGAGTATTGTGAGTTTCAGCAAGAAAGAGAGAGAGAGGACTGAGAGGACGTCGAATTTAAGCCTCATCCATTTTTGATGGGATACCCCACACTCCCGTCACGTCACAACATCATTTAGTACGGCGACAAGGGACGGTGCGCGGGGCTCATGAAAATTTTACGACACTTTATGTACCACGCGGTGGACTACGAGTCGGGGAGTGGGAGCCCTGTGCCGCAGTATGCACGTGCTGCTGAAACCGCTAATAATGTCAGAGCCACACAAGCCAACGCATACACACACAGTATCATACATACGAACACAGAGGCAAATTCTTATGTGCACCAGAAAATACACAAAGCATCACACACGCACACCGGTAAACACTAGCAGGCAAACACAATCGCACACCTGCAAACACACATACACATGAATGCACTTCAATAAAGGTCAGCTCCTGTCAAAGCTCCCCCCCACATATTGGCCAAGCAGATGGGGTTTTCCCAATTTTTCACCGCACAGAACAACTAAATATAGTCGCAAGGAAACTCCATGCATCCTTCGGAATGACATACTAAATATCTCCGGTTTTCCGCCGGACTCGCATGCGCAGGACACCTCCCAGCTTTTGAAATTCACTCAGAAAAATTAAAACTTTGACACACTCTTTATTCAGCGGAGACGACCGTTCATGGGGAACTGCTTTCGGTCAACGGTATAGCATGCAGTTTCAGTAAAGTGCCTTGGGATAAACAGGCCAGGCCTTTCCGAATAAGTGATGCTATTCCCATAAATGTCATACTTAAAAGACTGCTTTCGTGACTCACTAGATACACTCATGTAAGCAACATTAATGACCTTGTTAAACGACCAGGTAGGTTATGCCACGTGACCATGCACGCCATTGAGACTTTGGAGGCTTGGACATTCCCACATACGGGCACCCATAAGGCGTTCCGTAATGCTTTCATCCATTCAATTAGACGTGCGTTCCAGTAGTCACATGTTAAAGGCTACAGTTGATCTCACCACTGCACCGCTGTCTATTCCACTTCTCTAGCCCAATCATATAACACCTGTGAACAAGGCTCGGTTATAAGCAATAACCGAGAAATATATGAGCCGCGAACCTACTCCGAGCAAAGGGAGGACTTACTGTGTCCTAATAATTTTAACCACCACTCAAAATAGTTCCTATGGCGGGATCAGCCGACCCGGTATTTAAATGCGGTAGTGTGGCCTGCGCTGACAATGAGGGTAGTCTCCATACGGCATATATATTCCTCGCACCTAATTTATGCCGTTCAGCAGCCCATAAATCCCCGCCGCCGACGACACCCCCCACTTGCGCCCTACTCAAGTCCCATAACAACCTCCCTGGAAGTTCCCACAGTACTTGGTGATGTTAAGGGTGGTACTACACTCCATCATAATTCTTCTCCATGAGCCCCACTCCCCCTGTCAGGAGACATATGTCCCTTATGTGTATTGAGAGCGGGACTAACAAGATCCTAGTGGAGGCGAGATGCTATACACCGGCCCGTCATAATGGAGAGTCAATTTAGTGCCCCGACAGCCGCCTGACTTTCAGTGAGTTATGAGCCGCGTATTCCGCCGCACTTTCTTCTGCCGGCACGGAAGATGCCATAAGTTATCCTCCATTTCCAAGGGGCTCAAACCTGAGCATTCTGGACAGGGAGGAGATCACAAAGAAGCTGGTTGTGATGACGATGATAATGTAGGTGACGATGATAATGTAGGGGATAAATAAATCTTAATTTATCTCCAAGAGGAGGGAAGCGGCCAGCGGCATATGTGGAGGACAGACTAATGGCTCGACACAGAAACGCACACCTGGATATCACCAGTTTCACCAACAGGACCAGGTCAGAGCCTGCTGTAACAAACAACCGGAGATGAAGGGCTTATCATTTGAACAAGGCTGTGGTAACGATTCAGTTCCTTTACAATGCCCGAGTGTGTCGGCGAGAAAACTTGAGCATCAAGAAGTCTCCACAGGCTCCGTCAAATACTTTTTCTCAGGCGCACATCAACTTTTCCACTTTCCCGCCCAGGATTCTTCCCCTATTATGAAGCCGCTCACACTTACTCCCCACTTTCCTTTCACAGTCATCACTATGGGTTCCAGGGAGGACCTGAGTTGGACTCATTATTAATTAACACTCAAGTTTTTCTGCTGCTTTCTGGGAGCGAGGATGGGGCAGCTCATTTCAAACGTTTTAGGACTTCATTGGCACATCAGGGACGGAAGTTTGTGATAATAAGATGGAGGGGGATGAGATGAACAAGCTACAATATTTATGGTACCTAGTCGACCCTTGGAGTGAGACGGCTTCGAGGGGTTAGTTCAAGTAGATGCGAATTCTGTCGAGTCCCAACAACTGCTGCCGACGACGGCTATAATAATAGAGTGAATCGTTTAATCTCCCTTTCCTGCCCATTAATGATGTAGGGAAGAGTAAATTCTCACCGCCCGACTGACCCCAATGATCATCATTATACGGTGGGGCACGAGGGGCCTGGGAGAAAGTGGGCTTTCTCCCATCATCAAAGGAAATGGGATTAGAAATATAAAACTCTCAACCACAACCACCAGCGGTGATGAGATGCCCATTTCCGACCTTCCCTCTTTTACCAGTCATCATCAACGTCATCTTTGTAATAATGCGTATTTGTGAGTAGATGTGTGGAGAGAGGAATGAAAACAGTGGAGCATGGAACTCATTTTGCCTTGGAATGAAAGCTGCCGGCAGTATCATCCGTGATCCGTGATTATTCCTGCGAGAAAAGAGACTCTGCACAGTCCTGGTGGAGTCCCCGCATTGGAATGAAAACAGTGGAGCATGGAACTCATTTTGCCTTGGAATGAAAGCTGCCGGCAGTATCATCCGTGATCCGTGATTATTCCTGCGAGAAAAGAGACTCTGCACAGTCTTGGTGGAGTCCCCCCATATGCACACATATATATTCATGCATACAACACATGACAACAAAGATACATCACATGAAAACATGTGCGGACAACGTATACGCACACACACACACACACACGTACACGGGCAAATTTCCTAAACACGCACACACAAACACATATACGGACGGTCACATTACATGCATATGCACTCACATCAACTCCCATAAACACACGCACACAAATCAAATAAAACTACACACATACACATAAGCATGCACGACACTGATTTCATCTGCCTTGCAAACAGTCCGGGATCAACAACCGCACTCTCACCAATGCACAACAACCAAACCCGCCGGGTGGATATTCAAAGTGGCACGTGGAACATGTTCCCCCATTTTTCCGTCCTCCGGACTGTAAACGATCTTGGGATACGAGATGAGACTCTTAAAGAGATACAAGCATGAGTGACGCCATGCCCCGCCTTACTGTCACGTTAAGTACACCATACTATCCAAGCTCACAGTAATGCTCACAGAGAGACACAAAACTTGACGGAACAAGACCCACTCAGTGTGATAACCAGGCAGACGGTATTTCCCACATGTGTGTATAAACTTGTGTACGTGCGTGTGTATGAGTTTGAGTGTAAGTGGATCTAAAACTAAAGCTATTCCGTTATCACCGCATTACATCAACCAAGACAATGGGAAAAGGCATTACGGCAGAGCAGACGGGCACAGCTGGAGAGTAAAACACAGGGAGCAACAACAGACCTCATGACACACGCACACACAAACTCTACTGGTTGGCAGTAATAATTCCTCAACCACTATCAGCCAGTTCCGAGCTAATTAACCTCGATGCCAGGAGCCATCCCATCCCCACTCATGGTCTTGGGCTCCTATCATTAACCCGGCTCTTAATTCTCTGGTGACTCAGCTCATATCAGCGGAATGGGAGGAGGCGGAGGGCCTAATGGGCCCCACTTTGTTGGTCCTGGGAGCGGAACAGTCTGGAACAACGGGGGTACAGTTGTCATCCCTTTTGTAATTTTGCGACCCGGAATATCATCCTAGCTCCTCAAAGTACATTATAACTATTCACATTCCAATTCCAAATCTCCCCATTTTTTCATGGGAGCAGCGGGAGGGCTCACCTATACTCTGTTCCAGCATCCATCCAACAGAACTGGGCCTTCCAGTCTTGCAGTTATGCCTAGAACTTTCATTGGGAGTCCAAATTGATCATAATGTGAGGATCTACCTTTGAGCTACCATACATGATAACGGAAGTGTTCAAAATGAAGGAGGCGGAACTTTGCACCGCACNGTCCAAATTGATCATAATGTGAGGATCTACCTTTGAGCTACCATACATGATAACGGAAGTGTTCAAAATGAAGGAGGCGGAACTTTGCACCGCACTAGAATGAGTCAGATGACATTGGCGATGATTAGGGTACTCTTATTAAAATTGTTACCCCGCCACCCCAACTTCCTCCCATTGGTTGAGGCTCATAAATCTTCCTGGGGAATGTAGACAGCCTCCACAGATCTATATACTATGTACTACTGTCAGGTCACATTGGAATTACTATCCTTGGATGTAAGAAGTATCCCAGAGAGTTCCAATTTGCGAAACCCTCTAAGAGTATAGGAAGTCAAAATAGTTCGGAGAGTATCTATGAAGTCTATTTGAGTATTTGAGTATTTGATAGCCAAGTGACTGGTAGTGCTTTGAGATATGCCAACAACGGTCGGCCACCACAGGAGGAAGTGAGATAACAATTAGTTACGGCGCGCGGCCCTGCTCCGGTGTGGGAATTGGGAGCTTTGCCAAAACAGTGGCAGTCGTACACAATAGTATCCAGCCTGTGTGTTTCAATGTGCCACGAATCCATCTATATTGGATTGTCCGGGTCCGACGACCCTCACTCAACCCTGCATGGCACTTTTACCAATTTTCCCTTTGGCGTTTATGGGGCGGAAGAGGGACATGATTTTGCGACTCTGTCGACACCATTATTTTCCTGAGGGACAATCCATGATTTCGTCATAATATTACATTACGTTCCACGGTGGCTACGGTGATCACCACAATCATAATAATAACAATAATAATAGTGATGATAATAATTTTCCCAGGTCCCACCAGGAAACTTTATGTTGCGGACGTCGCCACGTTAATAAGGGAGTCTCGAGCGCTGCCATACCGGAGTCAACCATCAACTTTTAATAATAACACACTTCTCAGCTAGAAGCCTCGGCTGAGCAAAAAGTTGAGCACTACCGGGGATCCGTAAGGGTACCCTCAAGGCACGGAATTGACGCGGACTCTTCTCATTTTCTCGGAAACTGGAGCTAGCTCAAGTTTACCGCTTCCATTCATTCCATCCCTGCAGCAGAACGACCCGGGGAATGACACTCCATTCCTCTTGCAGGATCAACATGGTGATTATTATGACTATGGGGAGGATTCCACCGCCATAATGTACCTCACCGTTCTATGTTATACGTGAGCCGGTGGGAAATGAGTTTGGGAAGTCCTATTTGGGATGAGCTACGGGTGGGCCCAGCGAGGCGAGGAGAATAAAACTCCCTAACGGTCTAAACGTCAAGTTTCCGTCATGAAAAATTGATACTGGAAGTCAACAAGTTCTCTACAATATAACTTTTCCCGTCCCGCCGCATTTATATATATACATGCAATGCTACGAGACCATTCGCCCAGCTTATTTCCCTATTCACAAAGGCCCGCCGCTCTACTTGTAGAGTTTCCCATACGTGCCCATTTCCCACCTGCCAATCAAACAAATCCTCATAGTTTTCTTTGTCTTTCGAGTTCCTTTATTGAAACAGTCATTATTATTCATGGACTTCCGGCAAACTTCAACACGGTATAAAATTCCTTGGGGAAAATTTTGAATAAAATCCGATGTTGTTACCAAGTGAGCTCTGGGAAATTCATACTTACTACTGCTGTTTCCAGGGAGTCATAATTATTGGACGGAAAGTTACTCTTCACTACTCCGTGGTGGGAGTGTTGGCTTGTTGTTGGGATCTACGCAAGGAATGTGTGGTGGTAGCGGTGGGCTACTAAGATGTGTATCTACGTAAGGAATGTTCCTTTCCGGCGGCGATTGACAGGCTGGCAGTTGAACGAGCGCGTGGAAAAGCCTCCTTGAAGCATCCACACTCATGCTCTTGGCATCCACTCCAGCGGGAAGGTGAGCTCATTTTTCCCACAAACTCTGAGATTCATGTACACACACACATGCACATACAGATACAATAACCCTCAAATCCCGAACATACGGCTAGAGGGCAGAAGACATTCTGAGTCTCTGGCAAATGAGACAGACCAGGCTGGTGTCATCCCTAATCTCTTATCCGTCGTCACTCCTGACGAGGAAAAAAGGACGCCCGTATTAGTCCCCCGGCTCAGCATGTACATGGTAAACATGGGATTTTACCACGTTAGACAGGCTGCAGGGACAGATATTTTTTCTATACTTCTACCGTACCGTACGTAGTACAAGGGAAGTGTGCTGCTACTGAAGTTCATGCTGATTATTTGGTACAGCTGATGAGGACTTGAACGGCTCTGCGTAGTATCCTATACAGAGTTGGACGTGAATGCTGTCATGTGTACTGGCAGGATGTAGTCGTAATGGAGTAATTTTCCTCCCATTTGTACAACAGGGTCGACGACAGAGGAGTGGAAACCACAAGCGACAGTATGGTGCGGTGGTGGGTGGTGGTGGCGGGAGAAGCGGCGGTACGAGGTAATCATATCACTCCCTGGACAGAATTAACCGCAGGCTGAAAGAGGACTTAATCAGGAGGCCCACTCCGGGGTCCTCAATCAAAGTAGCTCGGACGAGGCGGGCGGGTAGATATGTAGGCGGGCGGTGAGGAGCAGCGGGGTACTAATGAAATTTCCAAGAGAGAAGCGGAGTGAAACCAACGGCAAGGAAATAACATCCCATTATTATTAAGCGGGAGGCTGCTTCTGCTGCTGCTACGGGGGCAGAGGAGAGAAATTTTTGTGGGAACCCCTGGCGGGGAAATACGGCGAGACATTTAGCCTCGTGCTGCGGCGACATCCCGACCCGCCATTGTAAACGTACTGCAACCCCGCCTGCCTCAAGTCCACCGACCCGGAGTCAACAACGGAATCGGAACAAGAGAAATAAATTAGGAGCAACTCATTCCGGCCGGAGACACTCGCACGCATAGGCGCACACATACGCATTAACACGGAACCATGCATGGGCACACACGCAATACACACAATCCTATAAACGTCCCAGCAAAGATACGCGCAATAATATACTCACACGCTTACTGATTCACATAAATGCACCCGCACAAGCACCCACACCAACACATATATACTCTTGATATGAGTTCATTGCTACCTCTGGATTCAGACATCAAACGGGACGGCGGAGAGGCTTATCCTTTTAGCCGCACTTTTCACAAGGGCTCCGGAAAAAAATTTCCCCCCTAATTCTCGTCAGGAAGGAAGGAAGCATACGGAGTGACACTGAAACTAAGAATATTAGTCTGACTGACAGACTGTCAAGTTTTGAGCCCGTACAAGTGCCGTCAATGGCTTGAGTAGACAGGCACCGATACACACATACATTCCTCCATGGAATTTCTGAGAGTGTTCCCCGATAAAACATGATTAGCTAACAAAGAGCTCCCACACTGATAGTGCACTGCCGAGACGTCCTATAAAGTTCTGATAAAGGTGAGCCTCGCGCACGACACTTGTCAGGCTCAACTGTGGCAGGAGCTCGTGACGATCAGTGTCAAATTAGGCATATGAGTGGACGGGAAGTAATATGTCCTATTCCCTATACGGCCGACCCTAACGATCGACCGCTATAATCACCATACTGGCGGCTGGGTATAAAAGTGGAACTCTGGAATTGAGTCTGAATTATTTGACATCTTCATTCACATGAGCTATGAGGCATTATATGAATGTGGAGAATGAGAGAGCAGGTTTGACTCGCGGTAGTGAAAAATCAGGTAACCTCCATGCCCACGCGGCGGGATTCAATTTCAAAGGATGAGACATGAGAAATGTCCTGGCTCTTTGAGTCACTCTCAGACTAGCAGAGCCAAAAGAAATACTTCACAGGGTTAACCACATCTCAGCCCAGACATTCCGTAATATCACATGCGGAGAGATCTGGGTTGAATAGATAAAAGCAGGCTTGGAATATGGATGATGATGATGATGATGACGATAGCGCTCTGGGATTCTTCGTCCATTTGAAACAAGTATAAGAGCACTGCTGGATCGAACACAGTCAGTGATAGCCAGCACTCCCCGATATTCGTCATAACTTAAGTATCTAACTACTGATAAAGCATATAGGCGCCTTCCACGGAATTAGTTGCGTTAAGGGAGCCGCTGAATACGTGGGGAAAATTCTTTTGCCATTCCTTACCAGAGTCGGTCGTGTACAAGGCAGTCCGTTCCGAGACCGTTTGAAGTGGCTTGATACCCTCTTTCGTAACGCGAGCCGGACCCTTCCCATCCCCCTCCACTGTCACTACGGTTTGCGACGTGGCTGCCATCCCCCTCGTTGTCAGTTCCTTCACCAAAAGTTTGTCACCACCGAATTTCAACTTTTCCCAAGGACCACTGCGTAAAATTCACAACCGCCAGGAGGCAAATGAAGTCCTAAATGCTTAACTTCGACCAATAACTGTGAAGGAAAGGTTCTGCGTCGTAACTTGAACCTTCTCCGTTTTATCAACTGGAAGACAAATCAGGAGGGCGTATCCTGGATTACCACCACCCTACACATAGCCTGTTTATCTTAAAGTTTGAAAACACCACCAACAACTGGACCAAGAGTAAACTTCCACACAGCTTATGATCACTAGCTGTAATTAATCCGACATGAAAGCCCCTCCCTACTTGAACTAAGCGGTGGCATTAATAGTG
The DNA here is from genome assembly GCA_009870155.1 of Pseudobourletiella spinata. NCBI lineage: Eukaryota > Metazoa > Arthropoda > Collembola > Symphypleona > Bourletiellidae > Pseudobourletiella > Pseudobourletiella spinata. The sequence goes on along the minus strand of WJFA01002822.1, from coordinate 3,429 downwards.
AGACATGATGCGGCTAAATGTCAAGTCCACTTGCCCAGCAGAAATTCAGAGGTAAAATAAAACACACTAAGCCTCACCCTCTTGTTCTTACTTGGTCAAAGTAACGAATGAAAAAGCTGGAATTCCAACTTTTATTACTGATCCTACGTCTCACTCTCCAAAGTTTCGATAAAAGTAAAGAGCCGGCCAGAGTGCCAAAAAATCTTCATCACTATATTAACTAACGCACTAAAATCTGTCAGCAGCTCCCCACATGAGTTCTCCTTTAATCCGGACTATGTAAATTCTTAAAATAGACAGAAACCTGCATCGCTGCCACCAACCCGTAACAGCTAACTAATAGAGTACAATTTACCTTCTCTCTTCAGATGCCCCCGAACTCAAATTTACAATTTCGGTATGCTGAAAATGAGAAAACTCCTCTTCGATGGGATGGAGTAGCTTCCTCTCACTCACTATGCAGTTCACTCACAGCTTCCCTCTCAAACACATGAACCTGTCTGCCTCACTAAATCTGAATGGCGTTGAGCGGAAGAGGTGAAGATGAGTTTGGAGGCTGGAACCTCATCAATTCACAGCGTGCGTACGGATGAACCAAATTTCAAGTACAGTCGTAGACCACCCCCCTCCGTGTAAATCTGACAGTATCACCTCAATAATAAGAGCTTGGATGGCTTATGTAAAATGAATCGCTGTGAGCGACAAAGTCAATTCACGTAGTCACTTGAAAACACGCACATCCTACGAAGGAGATAGCTGAGAGCTATTATGTGCACGTACATGCACTGATAAGCCGATAGTAAATATACCTGATAAAGACAACAATTCTGAGCGTTTAAAAATAACTCTGTTTATTTCACGTCTCCTACATGGTCCTATGACGGTTCCCTGCTGGATCATTCCGTCATAAATGTCGGGGAAAAAACAACTATTGAGAGTCAGTGTAAATGTGTACTCAAGCGGAAAAATCTTCCGAAAACCCTCGTTCTCAGGATTTGACGCATCGTCGGTTCATCCCGTGGTGGTGGTGTTTGTGCATATTATACGCCTGTACTAAATTATCGATATCACATGTTGCGCTCCAATTCCATTACGTGACATATTAATCAGAGTTGGAGGAGCAACAAGTGATAAAGACGAATTATAATCCGCCCGCCTGGCTTGTGTTCCACTTGAATTATCCTCATAATTGAATTAATGGAAAAATGTTTAAAACAAACCGTAAACTTTTTTATCCTCCCTCTCGAAAACCCACACGAAACACTTTGACGAAATTTGTCCAACCTTTTGGCAAAGTCCCCACAACTAGACTCACTACAAGCAGGAATATGAGCCAGAGGAGTATTATTTCTCACGGCAGCAAACACGGATTGAAATCAGTGTGGATTTGTGGTAACAATTTTCCGTCACTGTGGGATAACTTCGATATAGTAGTCGAGCCGCGGACACTGACCTAAAGTAACTTATGGGGATCCATGAGTGTATGGATGTTAAGCGGCCGCTTTAACGAGCACTTTTGCTGGAGTAACACATTGGTGCTGTGGAAATGTAGGGCTTTGCGTCATCCGATTGAATAATAGTCGTCGAGTTATCCCTGAGAATCGTTTCTGCTTTTGTAACTCTGGAACAAACCTATAGTAGGCGAGTCTCAACGAATGCAATTTCAATGACGCACAATTCCATGGAAATATAACATGATTCAGTGGTTGAAGGCACATTAAAAATCTGCAGTTCTCTTTTCATAACGTGAGTTAAAGGACAAATGGACATTTGGCTGTCGTTGCACTTCCACCAAGAGCCGTCGTACCGCCTATATGAATGAGGGGAGCGTCGCAGGATGTAATATTTATTTATTTTGTCTCCCAGCTAAAGCCAACAATCTCCTCCTTCATTACCGCATCCGTTTCAAAGTACTTCCACGGAACGAATGCTAATTGAATTCTGAGGAAATGCGTTTCTCTAGTGAGCGGAACTGATTCCCAACACACCGCCACCACAAGTATTGGCCAACATATAGACAAGAGCCAGTTTTTACGAGTTGGAAGGAGTTTCCAATTTGCAAAACACTGAGCCGTCTTTAACACATGGTTAATGCGGGCAATAAATATACGAACTCCTCCACACACACACACGTTCCAATTATGCTCAAATGTATAAATAAACTGTCAATTCTTCACACATGACCACTCAACTCGAGCCACACAAAAGTGGATCTGGTTGTAAGCCGACTTCTACACTACGAATGCCCTCGCTGTACGTAACTCCGTCCCTCCGATCCCGTTCTGGAAGAGAGAGAGATCTGTCTGGAACTTGAATTTCGTATCATCCCGCCACTCCCTTTGCCTTGCTTCGTACTGTGGAATATATAGACGTGTGGGAATAATAGGGAGAGCTAGACGCTCTCCGTTCTGCATTGTGAGCTACACACGGGAGCTGTGCATAGCCGGAGCTTGGATCACGGGACCAGGTCATACAGCTTCCTTCCCCTCCCGCTAAAAGGAATCCACCTTTTCACATCTTTGGCTCCCGGCGGAAAAAGTGCTGATCTAGCCGTGCATATAGCCTTACATCCTCTAATCTGTCCTCGTAACAAAGAACGCGTCTCTAAGTTGTTGTTACACTACACACATGTAGACGTACATAAGAAGTCGCATTATTTTGATCCCTAGATGCTGCGCTGTGGGGGATGTGAATACCTGGCCAGAGTTTCCCATCATCCCGCGAATATAACGAATCCCACTGTTATTCCAAGCATACTTAAATTGAGTAAACAAATCATTATTCTTCCCTTTGTTCTCCGCCGTTAATCTGGCAAATGTCCCCTTCTGTATGCTGTCCTTAATAGCTTGTAGTGAGTATATATACAATTGAATCTTCCATACGAGCCGGAAATTTCTCAAGAGATGCTCTCTACACAGTGGTCACCTTTTTCTTACGAGAAGAGTTGAGCTGAAGAGGAAGACTTGAAAGGGCCTTAGCCTTAACGAGCTTAGCGTAGAGCTCTGTATGCATGCATATAAAAGGCGGGAGAGGAATCCACACGACTGGATTCTTCCAAGGCAAAAAATTATGTGAGCGTGAAAGTGAAACTATGCGGGAGTTTAGAATTTCGGGGGGATTCAACTCCGCTGTGAGTTGTTTGCAAGCTTTTTTGCATAGTAGGACAGAAGGGTGTTTGTAGCCAATTATCAGCGTGAAATGTTAAAAGTGGTGCATTCTCCGATGCCATAATGTGATGTGGCAAGTCAAAAGTGAACCCTCACGATCTTATTCATGGTAAAAGCAGTTTTTTGTTAAATGGAGGTTTAATGCTTCACAATTTTCTCATGTGAAATCCCGTGGTTGACATCATAGCTTGAAAATTCCAATCAATATGGTGCACTTATTAGCGTTTTTACGAGAAGCTATCTATTATTTTGGGACGGAATC
>WJFA01002821.1:0-14596 GCA_009870155.1 Pseudobourletiella spinata | reverse complement strand
GTTCCACTTCGACGTGGCGTCGTACTTGAGTGATAATAATCGTAGTCGAGAACTCGTTTTGAGGATTTCGGTTATTTTTACAGCTTGCTCCTGCCGTGAATCTCGAAAACATTTTCATGCGTGCATATTTTCAACCCTTTGAGCGAGTGGTGTCACAAGGAGAATAGGATAGAGGTATTATTCGGGATGTTGCGTGGGCATGGGGTGAATTCAAAGGGAAAATTCGAAGTTAGATGGAACTAATTATGCGTGGAATGTAATAGGTGATACGATAACTGTCGTATTATGAAGAATGTGGATTGTGAGAGTGAGTTTGCTTGTTTTCTACTACCGCTATTTGCATCGTCTCCTTGCACAGGCTCGTTGTTGGTGGCTGAACTCTGATAATGCATATGAGATTTTATTGAACATTTGTTCATTATTGGAAGTAGTTAAGCAAATTAAGCCTGCCTGACGCCATTGCTTCTTGGTACACACTGGGAGAATGGTTTTGACATGGCACTCGGGTGTGACATAATTGAATCCAGTGCTACCGCATTTTGTTCATAATCATATGTTTGTCTCGTCCTCGTGGCCAACTATAATACAAACGCTTAATTTCTCATTTATGAACAGGGTTGGGCACGTGTGAGGAGAAACCATTATCGCTATTGTGATATCATTGCGGTCGTCATCGGTTGTGAAGACGAGGGAGAAGACGTGGTGGAAAAGGCGCTCCATGGAGCTATACAATCAGCGTACCCTTTGCAACTCTTAATTCAATCCTTCTCACCGGCACAGGCTTGAGTCAACGGCGAATGGTCAACTAATCGCTTCCGAAAACCAGTACAACTTCCACTCAAGTGTTTCCTTCCAAGTTGCTAATGCAAAATTAATAACTTGCACGTGCTAGCATCTTGGTAGTGGTGTGTGTGAGTGTCGCCTTGTTTGTAGCTAACTCTATAAGCGTGAGTTCAGTGGGAACTCGGATTCTGTCAGCCGTTCCACGCCGATCAGCTTTCTGCCCAGTTCATCTGTCTTCCCTTGATTGACGACAATTTCATCTAATCGACACTGCCATTGATTTCCTCTAGTTCCAATTTTTTTGCTGAAGTTACTCCGGCAAACTCTGTGGAAATCTCTCCGGGAGCATTTTCACGGAATCCTTGAGTGTGCGGTCGGACTGTGTGATTAGACGAAGAGAGAACCCGTGGGTTTTGCACACATTCACGTGTGGAGGTCCTTCTTGATCGAGCCAATTAATATTATACCAGAACGGCGAACGACCCCTTAAAGGAAAACCACTAGGGACTCATCCAAGATGGCCTGCTGTGGACTCAAATGCTCAAAAGCTTTCGTCGTGATCTTCAATCTCTTCTTCTGGGTATGGCGCACATGTGCGGTTTTGTTCTTTCTGTTCCGTTCTTTTGGTTACATGTTGCTTTACTGTGAGTGTGCGATGCGGTGATATTCCTTTAAGTATTAGCATAGGGAGAAAGGATAATCTAAATTGTCCATTCAATTGAGTCATGTGTATTAAACGCTGAATGTGAGAGCTATATATCCTATTGTCGGATAGTCGTAATCTCTTAACGGACTTCCGTCTCATTAGCATACGCGGGGAAGAATGGGGGGAAAGTAGGTACAAATAAGGCGTAGTAAATAAGGCCTACTTGTGTGTGTTATGTGGCGTATTGAAACAGTCATATTATTGTCTATGTTCTGCATTTGTCATAAGAATTCCCATAAATATCATTGGAAATCCGTGGATTAAACGGATCATGTTCTCCATTCGTGTCCTTTTCATTTACGATTTCCTCTCAACCACTTTACGATCTAATAAAAGTCAAGTGTGTACACGGCTGGTGCGGTGACCGTGGCTGTTAAAACTGGTCAAGAATATTGAGGCTTTGTAATTTTCCCATTTCTGAAATATCTCGCAGTAGCGATGGGCTCGTAAAACTGATTATGGGTTCCAGCTCTTTTTGATTAGGATCCCGCAAACTTGGAGTTGTTGACATTTGTACGGCTATCAGACGTGTGCCCCGCCAGCAAATACAAAAGCCCGCCCAGCTTGTGCTTGAGAAAAAAAATCGTGGGCCTGATAGCCCGCTCGGTGCTTAAAAAATATTTTGACGGGGGCCCGAACCCGTCCGCTTTCCAAGTAAAAACCAAACCAATGGGCTAGTCCGCCGGGGCCCGCTGGCCGAGCTAGGAATTGTGCCTAATAAATTTATTAGTTACCACTTAGTATTTAGTTAGTATTTACTAGAAAAATTGCACTAAGAGCGTGGTGACCGGTGTTCAAAATAGGATGCTACGATGAATAATGAGAATTTTCCAACGCATTTGGACCATCGGTCCCCGGTGGCGGGAAATGCCAAAGCTTCTATAACTTCGAAGAAACTACATGAATTGCACGTAACTCCTAAACCGTTTAACAGATTAAATTCATTTTCTCTTTTGAAATTTGCTAAACTAAAGTCTCCAGAGAGGTTCTAAAATAATCAACCGTTTTCCCAATTTCTCAAATGAGGTGTAGTTAATAGTTATAAATATTTTGCAAAAGTTTTCAACTTTAGTTTGCAACTATTTTCAATAGTCATTACGTCATATCTTTAAAAATAGAAATTGAAAGCCATTGCATCAAAAAGTATCAAAAGTGGATAAGTACCTAAGACCCAATCTTTTTAAAGAAACTCCAAATCCATCAAAACCCGAAACACAGTGACGCACAGACGTAAGTAAAATCTCATTTAAGAGCTCACGGCTCAAGCTACATTTATCCACTGTGTCAAACGGTCATGCTGGTTGGGTCATAAAATTGGTCTCGCAGTTGACCTAGATCAGTTTTAGAACGTTGGGTCAGTTAGCTGCCAGACCCAGCGTTCTAACACGGCCACATACCATATGGCTATACGACACCAAGGGTAAATATGAGGTAGAAAGAGTAGAGAATAGTTTCTTCCACCCTCCTGCGGGATTTTATGGACCCCCTCAGTTTTTATTCCCTATTGCGGGCTTTCATGAGCTTTTGATCCTGCATATGATATTAAACTTCTTAAAATTCTCTAACGGGCCCTGCATTCCGCCCGCCTCTTTTGGGTCGGAGCCCAGCCCTAACCCGATGGGCTCGAGCGGGCTGCGGGCTGAGCTAACGGGGCACAGGCCTGACGGCTATGCTGCAAGTTCTTTGGATGCATGTTTCGGAGGTAGTGGGTGAGCGTATTTTATATTATATCCTGTTGTTTCGTGCTGGGAGAACAAGGGCGGGATGACGAGGGCTGTATAGATTTGGACAAATTTCCCACATTATGACTCTCCAAGATAAATCCCCCAGAGTCTTGTTGCCTTTCAAGATATCTGGATGAGTGGGTGGAACGGTAGGGGACCATGCTGCAGTTGTCCTAAATCCAGCTAACCGGATTTACTACCGCTGCGTTCCGCCACACAAACCGTACAGGGTGTTTGGGAAGTTTGTGGCCATGCTCAGATAAAACCTTTTCAGCTGGACCGCTTCCGTTTTTTTAGAAGAAAAGCTCATGTTTAGTACTGTGTGGACGGATTTCGGAGATAATCATGCCATACATTTTCCCGCCGCGGAATTCCCGCGAAGGATCGGACATAATCCTGGCAACTAAATTAAATTGATTGGTATGTCAGCGCCATGAGATTTAACCTGATGTTACATCTGGTGGATTAAGAAAACATAGCCCCGCCCTCCGTGGCCCTCCGTGGCACCAAGCGAGGGTAACAATGCACTTGCTAACCCAGCCGGCCGCGGCTGCGCCGTCTGTAACTTTACTCTTACCGTCGTCTCATTGTGCCACCACTGCCATACCACTGTCCTTTTAGGGGATGCAAAAGAAATTAGGCAGGCGTCTCGGTTGCGAAGACAACTTGGCTCCAGTGCATGTTGGGTGATGCAGAATTATCTCTCGAACAGGCAGTAGTAATTATTGGCGGGATTATCTCCAACCACGGTGTGACGATTGAAAACCTGCAAAGAGCCTGTGAGATGTTAGATTAAAATGATGTTGCTGGAAGGGTCGTGATTGGAATCATTTCTATTACGAATATGGAAACGCTCAAGTGTTAGAGGTGCCTTGCGCGACTTGGAGGATTACGCTGTTCAGGCAGCCAAACTTCAGGACTCCAAAGACCAGTCATGTCACTCGGAAAATCAACTCATGTCATAAATTTTGTTTCATTAGTCTCCAGGCTAAAATGACTGACGTATTGTTCATTTTGAGTAATGGCCCCTACTGTTTCAGCTATCATTTATCAGTTGACGGTTAATATGTAAATGTAGTCTAGACACACCGGCTTGAAGAGGTGGGACGAACATGAACCGCAGTAGCTTTGTGGTAGTTAATCAAGAGTACAGTTGGAGTACAGTGTTGTATCAAATGGTACTAGCAAAACATTTGCACTTCCTTAATGGTTCTAACTTGCTCCCCTTATTGATTTGATATGGAAACTTGTGCTGTGTGTTGCCCCTGTCCTGCTATCCAGCGTTGTGAATTTTGAAAGGTATGCAATGAGCATAATAGCAATAATTTTTATCAGTTCCTCAACAATTGTATATCTGTAGTATCAACTTCTATTACCGTAACGGAGCTTTATGAACCCAAAAATTTTAAATGGCCGGAAACTGTGTTTCAACAACTCACCCAGAGATTATCTGTTCACACTTATCGGTACCTTATTGCTAGCCCAATGTAACCGATTAACCTTCAGTTGATCCCTTAACATGTTCAGTCCCATCTTTTGCCACTTAACATGTTTAGTTCCATCTATAGCCACTTAAAACGTTAAGTCTCACCTTTAGTCAGCTAACATCAATAGTTTCTCAAGCATTGTTATTCATTAGTTTTTTATAATTGATAATAAAACTTGAATATCCCTGTAGTCGTGTGCATGGAATTGTGAACAACAATGATCTCTTCTGAAGATGATTAATCTTCTTACGCTTAGATTTGACAGAACGGCGATGTCAATATTTGAAGTGGTTAAAAACAAAGCAAGAGATCTGGAAAGCTTAAAGCAAGCGAAAGAGTCAGAGAGCAGTTCAACAGGCGGTTATTCATGGATTCAGTCGTAGTCAGCATTCATTAAATATCCATACAGCTCAGGGAATTCAGTAGTAATAGGGCCGTTGAGTGAAAGGGTCATTTATCGATTTCCCACCGCCGCTATCGTCGCGATCTCATCGGTGGAATATTGTGGATGAATGCATTATATGATGTGCAAAAAGATTTGACTTGGGAACCGCATCCGTTGAGCATCCGTTCATACGGGATGTGCTGCATGAGTGCGAAAATCCCATCAAGTGGCTGTCGTTACCTATCCCCTGAGTATTGCGTGCCAAGTGGTTAACTGATTTTATTTCAGATGCTCTTTTTTCTGATTCCCGCAGGTGTCCGGCTGTGCTTTTGTGGCACTCGGGGGTTTGTTCCTGTATGATGACACCTATAAGCACTATTTCACACTCTTTGTTGTGGACACTTTGGACGAGCCCGGAGAGGTATTGCAGATAACTGCGTTAGCAATCATTGGCTTTGGCGGCTTCATAATTTTCGTGGGCTTCTTCGGTTGCTGTGGATCCTGTCAAGAGAGCAAATGCATGCTCGGCATAGTAAGTCCCTTCTCATTTTCCGTGTGCAGTGAGATCATCTGGCCCATTTCAAAGGAGTTTGAGGATTTGAAGTGATCAGAACTAAAGCCTGTAATGCAGTCCTTTGAAGGGGATGTCGGTTAAGGCTTAGGGGGATGATTTTCGTTGGCTTATACGTAGTCCAGTGGATCTATATTGTCTTGGTTGTTTCTCTGTTTGAAAAATATCCATATTCTCTTTATAGTACGTCTTTGTCCTGATATTGATCAGCCTGGTAGAATTGGGGATCGGACTCATTGGCGTCTACAGCAGATTCTACTTCCCCAGTCAGATCGGGACTACGCTGACGAGGAAACTGGAGGCGGAGTACGGTCGCCCTAATCAGGATGTTTTCTCCAAAGCCATCAACTTCACGCAGTATGATGTAAGTGGGGAGGGGAAACGCGTTGTGAGACTCTTAACTCATTGCATGCCCGCCTTAGGAATTTAACATTTCTGTTTGAATCAGTTCCACACGACAGACAAGGCGAGTACTTAGTAATTTAAGTTATAAATAGATGTGCGCAATTTGTTCTTTTCTCCCCTTAGCAACGTAGTGTATGTCATCGGCTCTCTCCGTGCCGGAAAGGAGTGGGGCAGAGAAGTTTAGGCGACAGAGAGTGAGTCCGTTTTACGAAATCAATATTGATGCTCCGCAGTACCCTCCAAAGGAAATGGTTCTCTTTCTGACGTGGGGAATGTGGGGGATTTCGTGTATGTGCGTATCTAGATGTGTACGAAAAGGATTGAGCCCATTCCACTTTTTTTTATCTCCCGCGTGTCGCTTCACGTTTGAGGGAAAGCAGTAGGCCCAGGAGTGGCTGGCTACTGTGAGACGGAGCTGAAGGGAAGCCGTCTAATGGTTTTAAGAATGTACTAAAAGATTTCCTCCATGCTCCGTTTTCTTGTCCAGAGTTACTAGTTTCTGTGCCGATACACTGCGTGTATTACTTTTTGCTGTCGTCTGGTACTCCGCTTGTACCTTTGAAATCTTATGTTAAAGCTTCTGTGATTTGAAGTCATGTTCACCGTATGTCCTGTCATTTTCCAGCTCCATTGTTGCGGTATTAATGACTACACTGATTATGACCGGAGTGTGTTCACCAATCACTCGCTGGCTGCACACATAGTGGTGGATAATGTCCAAATTCGTCGACCGTTGACTTGCTGTCGCTTGAAATCACAGGTTAGCACGTGAAACAGCATCAAACTTACAAATTCAAGCTGTTCCCACGGGGAAGTACACAGTATGTAATTGTGTAAACTTCATTTCAGTGGATTCCTGATGTTGAACCCTGGGAGAGACCGGCACCTGAGAATCTTGAAGTTTGTCAGGATCCCGCCGCGCCAAAGGCAGACCACCTTTATGAACTGGTAAGGGTCGGAAACAAGTGGTCATAGTGTTGCATACTGTAGTCTTCAACATATTGTCATTGTCTTTTTTCAGGGATGCTGGGGAAGACTTCAAGAATGGTTCTTCTTGCATAATCTGATTTTGATTGCAGTAAGCGGAGGCTTGGTTTTACTACAGGTACGATGGATTGATTATGACTTCCATTTCTTCTCTGAGTTGTCGTGTACTCATACGCCATCTCTGGATGGTGGAAGAGCATGCATACTAAATGGGAATAGGGTAGATTAGATAATAATCTTTAGTATTCAGGACCGGTAGGAGAGTTTGACATACACTGTATATATGGGTTGTCTAACATCAGAATTTCGTTTTCCAGGTTTTCACCATCATCTTTTCTATCTGTGAAATACGGAGCATCCCTGAATTCGAAGAACAATAGCCAACCATTTCTACTGGCATGTGCATGTTGAAGAATGCTCGGATAGCTACTTCAGCATGAGCCACTTCTAAACTAGCTTACGTATTAAGCTATTTACTTTATTTCAGGGCATACTCTTGTTAAAAGTGCTTGCTCATTCTTTCCCACAGTTTTCGGTAGCTGAGGTTACCTTAGTAAAGATCTCAGGAGTAAGTCAGTTGATTGTGAGATAAGATATTTCCGGATTCAGTTCCCCAGTGTGTGGTCTGAACTGTAATCTTTTATGTTCTGCTGGAAATGTGAAACTTTTACTGTAAAAGGATTTAAAGCTAAAGCACAGCTAACTTTATCACAGAGGGATCTTCCCTGATGATCGAGTATTGCTGCCAAAACTTTTTACTCGCAAAAAAGACTCGCACTGTTCATTCTTTCGCACCTTTTAATTCATCCAGATATAGAAGACAGAAGTAAAAATGGAGTGGCGTATCCACTATGGATGAATCTTAACGTGTGTGCAGCTCTTGAATTTAGTTGTCCTTTCATTATCTCATATATTATGGACGAGTCGTTTGGAAGCGCGGGATTTTATTTTCTTAATTTTACATGCCGGAGCACTTGTATCTTATTGCTCTTGATTAGATTCTACAAAACTTATCCCCTTAGTTATCTCCCCCGAACAATCTTGTTGATGTTCGGAGTTGCTAATGTAGTGTAGTTAATATTTATTGTTCTAGAACAATTGCTGTTAGTCGCTATTAACAAACTCGATCTGCAGTAGCTTTAAACTATAGTGAGACTTACCACGTACTAGTGTTCATCAATGCACTGTATCGCATCAAGATGTGCATCGTCTCACAGTGAGGTGACATCGTACCTCACTGAAGCCGTATCAGCATTATGTTGAACACTACCACGTACCGATTATTATAAACATACGGAGGAATCCGTTGTGGGTTTGGTGATGACTTACTAACTAGGTGATCAGATATCGTTGGGTACTCGTAATATTCCTCCGAAATAGATTTTTGTACTCTGTGTAATCCCAAATGTCCTTCAGCAACATGTAATCGGTTTACACAAGCCGGCACGGTCATAAATAATTGCCAACTCTGTTGTTAATAATGTCATGCATGCAACCGATGTTACATTCCTCGGTCCTTCATGAACTTATGAATTCACAAGAGTACAATGTAGACCGTGTTCTACGCATAGCGATAATTTAAACCCTAAGCTAACCTGAAATATTGAATTTGTGAGTTGCATTCCATTCACAGTATGTGCTGATAAATGTTCAAAATTACTGTGAAACTTGTTTCGATCATACCTTCAGCTTCGTTTTTTTGAGTATTTCTAGGTTGTTGGCTGAACATATTTTTAAATTTGATAGAGTGAGACAGATAGAGGTTTCAAATTGCAGATAATTTTTAACCTAAGGCTACATGTGGCTTTTCTGTGAAAATTCAGTTTGTATGTTTTCGTAACTACTGCAGTGTCTGTGCAGGGTTGCGGAAACAGAAAATGTGCGGAACAGAATATGGTGGTGGTCGTGGGCGCATTGTTGACTGAGCGTGTGTAAATATTGTTAAGTAAATATTCAAGTATGGTTACATTAACTAAAGGTAGTCGAGAAGTCGTACAGCTAAGAATGAAGAAACCAAAGCCAAAAATGGACCATACCATAAATTCTACGAATGAGGTCGTCCAGAATAGTTATAAACTCATTAGTTGTACTGGAAGATAGTTCCATCGTTGTTAAAATTACAAATTCGTGGTTATTCTTTCATTAAAATAGGGAAATGAAGAAAAATGCTAAGGTGAATCTTGGATTAAGATAGTTCAGCGGCGCTACAGCGGGTTATTGCTCTTTGAGGGCGATTTGTTTTTATGATTCTCTTCACGATATTACGATCCGTTGTTATCTGCAGCCTAATGTTTTCAAAAGCTTCTTGCTGGAAAGAAACGCTTTGTTCCAAATTGCCCCTTATTATAAAAAGACTGTAATTTAACGCTTGAACTAGTGCTTTGTTTAATAAGGATGTTAACCATGTCCAGAGTCTTCTCAGGCAAGGAAATGTCTGTTGCTTCGTGTTTACCAATTATCTTTTATTTGAGTTGTGTACATTCAGCGTGGTGCACAAAGGGTGAAAAAATGTTTTCACTATCGAAGCTATAGCTGGTATAGCTGGTCTTACAAGGGAAGGACCCCACATGTACCCCTAACACTGAGTGGACACTATCCGGATTTAAGAGGTAATCTAGGAGCATTACTAATGCAAAACTCCTAGTTGTGGAAATTCAACTTTGCCTGAGTTACAACCCTTCGAAGTTTTAACCACTCGGGGCCAAAGGGGGAGTGGGTACACCTTCATTTAAAAATACCATCTTAAAATTTTCAGGAAGTGCAAAATATTAAATTTGCAGACCATCCACATGCATATTACCCGCACATAATAGTATGGGAAACATTTTCGGCGATTTTTTCAAAAATCGCTCGGAAGCCAATGCCCCCCCCCTTTGGTCTCGAAGTGATGAAAACTTTGACGGCTTGTAACTCAGCCAAACCTGAATTCCCGCACATAGGAGTTTGGCATTAGTAAGGCTCCTAGATGACCTCTTAAATCTCCATAGTGTCCACTCTGTATTAGGGGGATAGGTGGGATCCTCCCTTGTTAAATTGTGTGAAGTTGGTCTATATTGTAAGATTATATTGTAAGATATTGTGAGTGGAAGAATTGTGAAAGCGAAAGCTGTATACTAGTATTTACATTACTACAATGTGGCGAGGAGTGGTAGTGAGTGCTAAACTCTCAGAGCATCATGCCGTAATAATAACTTAAACTTGATCTTATAGCTTGAGACTGGGAACCTATGGTAAAACTGTAATTAGGATTTTACAAACACCTAAAAAGTACACAATGATTTAGAATCTCCACAGTTTTGGAGGACTTTCAATGTTTATCTGTTATAGGCATAGTAAGATTCTCTAGTGTGGTGCTCCCCGTCTATTGTTGTATTTTAGAGCTCCGGAAGATCGAAATCTGTGTAGCATGACTTTTTTGCGGGGGGAGGGGCTGTTATAATTCTGTGCTGCTAATCGAGCTTGGCCGTTGGGAAAGGCTGTCAGCCCATCTTATGAAACCCAACCCCCAAGGTTTAACTTCGGCTAACAACACACTCCATCAAATTTGTACCAAATTTTGAGACCTCCCTCCCTTTGTCGCCGTAATTTGCGACAATACTCAAGTCAGATTTTCCGCTCGCTTTCGCAAACGCCGTAAAAAATTACCCTCGCAATTTTCGAAATTCTTACTAAAGTCCAACTACATTTTAATTTTTCCGTCTCATAATTCGGCGACGCCATTTATTGCTGATTCCTCCCTCCCCTTTATTTCCTCTGGTCACTTGTGTCTCATATCACTTAACTTTCCTTTCATCTTAGTAGATGTGTACAGCCCCTGCTAATTAAAATTTAGCGGTAAAATATTTTTTATCAGAAATCCTTATGTATGACTCTACGTTATGAATTTTATCAGTGCTGTCAGGCTTGCTTTTCCAGGGCTCATAAAAACCATCTGTGCATGCTTAACTACGCTTTTGTATTTTGTAAGGTGAGCACAGTTATGCACAACTGTGTGAAAGGGGGAATTTTTTGAAATTAATCGATAATTCGCCATGCGTCGTTATAGTTACTACTAAAACTACTTAAACCAGAGTTAAGCCTAGTCGGTTAATTGTTCATTGCCGTAGGTTAATTCTTGTATTTACATTCGCTGAGCGTCAGTCCAGTTATGTAGGTGATAAGGTCTTTAACTTTAAGGAACTGAAAATTGGAATTGCGTACTTAACTATCAAAATGTGTACATTTCCAATCGTACGTGTCGTTGTGATGTGTCATTCAATACAGTTGTTTACAAGATAATTCTATAATTACGCTATAAATATGTCTTGGCTTAAAGTAACTGAGGTGTATATGTATACCCTTAGGGTGAGATAGTACAATACATTCATTAAGGTGTTCCCCGCCAATGGTGTAACGTGTAATGTGGCAAACTGCGGGGAAATTCGATATGAAATAACATTCTACACGAAGGAAGAACATTATGAAAGGATATATATAATATATATACTGATGCTTTAATCTTGCTGGATTACTGTTACTGTGTTATGCCTATTCACTGTTGGAGCTGAAGTTGTTCATGTGCAGCGTTAACCATGTATGTATAAAAAATTGTTGGAATGTTTCCTACAGGGCGTAAAAGAAAATGGTAAAAATTAATTTGTAAATTATTTAATGCAGCTATAATCTGAGCAATATTTACTCACTTAGCACGCAGAGAGAGAGAGAGCAGAGGGTAAAATTTTTGGTTGTTACCTCAACAATGCGTGTTTATTTTTACCGTGATAAACTCCCATACATTTTAACACAACAGTGTATTGATTAGCAAAAGCCAAAATAAGCTTTTGCAGCGATTGCTGAACCCACCTCACCTCATGTGGAGTCCATTCAATGATGCTGTAGTGAAACGGCGGTCGTGAAGACCTTGATAGGACTACCACATTACTGTTAAGTGTAAGTTTTTATTCATAATTATGATGTTGAAATGATAATTTGTCTATGAATAAGAATAAAGTATTACATGGCTGTTCAAATCTAAATTATTTTTAGCCGATTCTAATGTACAAAGTGCATTTACAAACAAGCGCCTATCACATTATGCATTTGGCGACTGACAAAGGTTTACTCTCTTGGTTCTTTTCAAATCGCTGATGACATGGGCTTTCGTTTTCACAGTGCGCTGTATGGCTACATCATATTACCTGAGGGCAGGATTTGAAGCGTAAAGCTCTTTGATAAATTTCAGAACGTTCGAGTAGCTGAGGTATTTTGTGAACAAGGGAAGACAAAATTCAGAGGTGGAACACATATTGCATTAGTATGCTCCATATTCCTGTCATTCCATTAAGGTTTCCCACAGATCGGATAATCCGGAGAGCATCCCATTTGGGATATCCGAATTGTCAGGTAGGGTAGGTTCTCCCATCCCTTCCGACAATAACGAACTAGGATACTCGTAGACATGTATCCGAACCGCAGAAAGTCGGATCGGATTCAGATACGCGCACCGGCAAATGACTTACACATTTCATTTCAACGTAATACTAATTTTTAAACTTGAAAATGATACTAATGGCTTGTGGTACAATACGGCTCTGATCTACTGTTGAATTCTGTTTCCTGACTAATTTTTTTTAAATTAATCTGTAAAATTTGCATTCTTTATAGAATTCAAACATGGATTCTTTGTTACATCATTATTTTAGTACCTAGAGCTGAATCATTAATATACTGGGATTATTTTACAACATCACTTCCGCATGAATAGGTGACCACATGCGCGATCTAGAGGACATTCAGGGGAATCAACAATGCGAAACAATTGGGTGTGAAACTTCAGTTTTGACTAAATGTCAAGACATCATAGTTGGGGCCTAAAACGCCTATTAACGGGGCTATAAGGGATCCTCATACAAAAAAGTTAAATCCCAACAGGACCTCTAGTTTAGAAAAACATTCCAAAAATCCATATTTTCTAGTTGTATAAGGCGTGACTCATCCGGCGTGAGAGTAACAAATGGCACTTGAGCTAGTAACGACCTTCAGATTTTCCCCTTTATCCATAATTTCAAAGTTTTGCTAGCCAATGAGCAATGTTTTAATTTCTGTAAGGTATCACTTGGTACGAAATTAAAATTAAACATTGGAAAAAAATTCGTACGTGGTAAGCTAGTGAAAATTCGTAGGCTAGTGTGAAGTGATTTTCCTTGGGAGACATATATGCTGCTTATAGTTTTTCAGACACCCTGTATCCAAGGGATAGGACATATATCTATTTTGTTTCAAACGGAAATAAATTTCTTAACAGTACCTCATTTGAAATCTTTCAAACGAACTGAGTTTTGTGTCGTAAAATTTTTGAAAATTGCACATTTTATAAAAGTAATTACTCCGTGGACCGGGTCGGATATGAATACAAAGTTTTAACCCTACACAATATCATATCGGATAAGGATGGGCCGAAAAATTAGCGGGATCGGATCTGATGGCGGATAGGCAAATATCCGATCCGTCGGAAAGCTTACATCCCATATATAATTGAGAGGAGCAGCATGACACACATGGGATGTGAGTGCTATTAATGTGCGATGACTATGATTTGCGCATTAAATACTCATTTTTGGCGTCACTAAGGTTCAAATGAGACCGATTTTATTGAAGGGAAAAATTTAGATAACTATAGAACGATGATAATAATTGTGAATTGTTGAAAGAGCAAGTCAGTAAAATTATTCTTGAGGCAAAGTGTCTCAGGACTGGAAACTGTAGAACCGTAGTACATTTATTTTCTCTGTAAAAAATTATGCTACTTGGAGGATTTTTGAGAGTGTCGCCAATGCGAGAAAGACCTTCCATCGATTGCCTAAAGTTAAAAGGTAAAACCTGTCCTCAGATATATACTCTTAGATTACTGATAACTTATTTTAGCTGGTTATGTAACTGATTTCAAAAGTTATATCAAGTTCACCAGAGCCCAGCGAATCTTACTGTGGTGACGCAATCACTTCCTGGTTTACCTACTGTTACGTATTGCTTGAACAGATCCAGCGCTTATGTAAACCATTTCGTAGACACTTGTGTCCTTGCCGTCGCCATAGCTTTTCTTAGAGCTTTCTCAAGCTCGGCGAGCGCTAATTCAAGGGGATAAATAAGTTTACAGAACCATTAGTTAGTAATAAGAGTTGAATGGGGAGGAATCTATGAGAGTCATATCATGGCAACTATAGACGACGAGTACTATGCCCACGTAGCTAAATATGTGTCTCTACGAAGATTTCAAAGCTATTAGCTATCGGATAAGCGTGCAGTAAAGTCCGTAGTTCCACACACGCTTATTATTGGTGCAAACTTCGTCGTGATGATTTTCAATGGGGATTCTTCTCCTAGGCTGAATTTATTGTAGTGGTAAAGCCGTAAATCAATGCGTAGGTTAAAATACCGTAGGAGTGACTGGATCTTGTCGCCATCGCCACTGAAGGCTTCCGATGAAGTTATCGCAATTCCACCAATTAATTTTGCAACTCTTCATAGAGATTGATAATAAAAAGCCCGTAGGGTTAGATTCTTTCAATT
>WJFA01002820.1:0-14599 GCA_009870155.1 Pseudobourletiella spinata | reverse complement strand
CCTTGTTGAAAGGGAGAAAGTTGTGGGGATTTATAAATGGTAAAAATATATGCATAGATACATATATGTATATCCATACATGTGCATACATGGGAATATAATAGTATATACACTTCCTGTTTAATGACAATGTTGATTTCGCTGCCAAGAATATGAGTCAGTTATACTACTACTACTTCTACTATCACTATTACTAATAGGAATTATTCTAATAATAAATACAAGAATAATAATTTCAATAACAAGAATACGAGAATGGTGGTAATAATAACAGTCTAAATGGTTTTCAATAATGATTTGTTAAGATTCTCTAGTCAGTCCTTCAGTGTTTTTTCGAATCAAATAACAATAATAATAATAATAATAATAATAGTAATAATCGTAATAATAATAAGAAGAAGAAGAATTATAATAATAATACTAATCATAGTATTGCAGATTATTATTGGAGAAAGTAATAATTAATATTCAGGTTCTCACTGTACATTGTGCGACTCCCCATGATACGCTATTTGAATCGTGCTGGATGAACTTGATGCAGTTGTCCCCTTTTACATTACGTAGTACGCCGACTACCTATCGGTACTTACTCAATAGTTTATGCCCATGCGATGAAACTTTAGATCAGACAGATGAAGGGAGTCGCATTCATACTGTTGATTACTATTATTATTATTATTATTATTATTGTAGTAATAATTATCATTATTATGAATATCCGTTGAAGATTTGAGACCTATGGATTACATGTGTAATGGTTGTTTCTCTCCACGAGCAATACGGAATAATAATTTATACTGACAGAGGAAAAGAAAGAAGGGATGATAATAATAAAATGTAGGGGGGAAACTGGAAGGTCTCCGTATGAAGCGGTGGTTGCGCCTGTCTGTTGTGTAACTGACGAGAGGAATTTCCAAGTTGCTTTTTTGTCCATTCCACCCCCTCCTCCCGCTATCATCCTTGACGGTGCGGTGAGGATGTGGGGGACATTTTCAAAGCTGTTGTTGTCGTCGTCGACGACGACGACGTTGGGGGCGGGGAATTTTCACCAGTGGGTCATGATGAGGCCAGTAGTGTACTTGCTGAGGATGAAGCACAGTGGGAATATAAATACACATGTACATACTTGTGTTAGATCATCAAAACGTGCCTCTCTCTCTCTCTCTCTTTCCGTAGACATCAAATGTCCAGGTCTCACATATGTAGAATATATACTCTTTGCCACACTACAGTATATACCCACCATGTATATACATATATGGTGGGAGTGGGTTCTGAGAAGTCAGAATGATGGGGACAGTGCCACGTGTACTGGAATTATAATGGCTATAGGGACTATTACGACTATATTTAGTACTATTGCTACTACTACGACTACTACTACTATTACTACTATTACAACAACTACCGGAACTTCGCTCTTCCACACTCTGTTGTTGTCCTTGTCGTCGTTGTTGTTGTTGTTGCTGTCATCGTCTTTGTTGTTCGTATTGTCTTCATGGTTGTCGTCGTCGTTGTCGTCATCGTCGTGGCTTTTACACACTATCATTGGATGTTGTTCCTGTTGTTGGCGTGCACAGTCTGACCGTGCGTAGGGTTTTTGAGAGGAAAGTCTGTATAATTTCACGTCCTACTTTGAAAGTAGTACTTTCACTACACTTACTACTACCACTACCAGTTCTACTACTCCCCGAGATCTCGTTATAAATATGGAGCTCTATGAACCAGAGCGGACCGGATGTGTCTGTGTGTGTGTGTGTGTGTGTGTGTATACGGTGGAATGTGGCTAAACCGTCATCTATGGCATTCTACATACACCACCACGTAACACACGTACGTTTTGCTCGTATATTTCACTACGTTGTACAAACCCCCATAATTTCCGCATCTCTCTATCCCATTTGCTTCTTTTCAGTTGTGGCAGTGATGATGGTGATGATGATGATGATGATGACGGTGTAGATTCCTATGGAGGTTTCCCCCCCCCCCTACACCTTCCAATCCCACACGGATGATGCTTTGGCTAAGGCGACATTTTCCAATGGGTCGTCGCTCCAACTTCCACTGTTGAACAAGGGAATCGGGGAGGGGGGCTCCTCGGGGAAGGTTCCGGGCTCACTTATGCAATAGTGTCATAGTGAGTTGAGGCCCCAAGGTTTTTTTCTTTTGGTTTTTTCCTCACCAAATGTGGACGGTAGCCACACTTCCTATTCCAACGCCTTTTCAAGCTTGAGTGTTTGCATAGATATGCATATATTGCATATATATATATATGTGCATATGCATTTATGTAGTTAACACGATATCTACATTTTTGATGTGTAGTTGAAGCAGCTGGATGTTTTTACGGTCAATTTTTTGCATTGAAAGTGCATTATGTAGATGTGTACTATACAGTAGTTACTGTTTGTGGTCAGCTCTATCTATGGATTCGCTGGCCATAGTATGTGTAGTTTTTGTAGTCTCCTGAATGTGCGTGCGTATGTGTGTGTGTGTGTGCGTGCCTGTTGTGTGTGGGTTTTGCTCCGCCAATCCGCTTCCTGGAATCATATATGTATATATATATATATGACAAGCGGTGTTATATCCCTATTTTGGTACACGAGGGAGGGGGAATACATAAAAAAAATCCAGAGGTTTTCCCGCTTACCGCCTTTGCGTTCCCTTGATTTTGTTCGTGAATCATGGTCGTCGCTGGCGTTGAGCCACCGGGGCGACGGTGGTGATTTTTTTTCATTCCCATTTGCGCACATGTTATTAGGGGAAGGGGAGGGGAAAATATATGTGGTGACAGGTTTTTGGGACGAACACTACTAG
Source organism: Pseudobourletiella spinata (assembly GCA_009870155.1). Lineage (NCBI taxonomy): Eukaryota > Metazoa > Arthropoda > Collembola > Symphypleona > Bourletiellidae > Pseudobourletiella > Pseudobourletiella spinata. The sequence continues at coordinate 11,782 of WJFA01002820.1, read as the reverse complement.
TACTACTACTACTACTACTACTACTGTTACTACTTCTACATGTGTTTTTAAAGAAGGACACCGACGAGGGCCTCTTCTTTCTGTCTGTCATTTCCTTTCTTGCACAGAGCAACAACAACTCTTAGTGTATGGAAATATTTATATATAGATTATATGAGCGTAGTAATGTAGCGTATTTTTCAGCACTGGCTGTGTGTACTTGACCATTTTTCATATGAACTCATTGAGAATGTCTCTCCCGTTTGAAACATTGGAGTGGAAATGGAATATATATATATATATATATATATATATATATACATATATATATTATTCCCAGCTCATACCACACACTTAGAGTAATAATTCTACTAATGATAAGAAGATGATGGATGATTAACATTAACGGGTGTCATGTATGATATTATTGTTCAGATCTGGAACTATAGTGCTAAGTTTACCTTAACAATGCAAATAACACTAATAATAATAATAATAATAATAATAATAACACTAATAATAATGATTATGTGATCTAGCGTGTTAATCATATCAGCTAAAATTTCTCACGCGTTGGATTGTACGCCTCTGCCGAGGAAAGATCATCATATAAGATATGCATGATATATGCGGTCATAGTGGAGTCCTGTACGACGGCCGGCACAGTACTGTAGAGAAGAAGCTGTAAAGTCATACACAGGATGTTGCAATGTAATGCGCACACAGTGAGATAATTACTCTCCGAGCAATGAAGGCTCCTCCTCTCATTCTGGTGGACTTACGAAGGGTCGGTCATGCCATGCCCCACTACGGTGGATTCCTATGGAACCTTGTACACATGCTACCTTGTCAAATGGGATATTTTATAAATTACAAACATTTCCAGCCGCGGGATTTGAATCTTATGCTGAATAGCTCAACTTGGGAATTGTTTTACATGGAGAGGCATCAGAGGCGTGAGGTTGGTGACATTATTTTGAGGATATATGAGATGATAAGAGAATGATGGCAGATCACTTCCTATGTTCATATATGTGGGACACTGGGGGATTATAGAGACTGATGAGAGGATGGCAGATGACCCCGCGAAATTATTCGTCAAATTTACAACAATAATTGTAGGATAGTAGCCTTGAGATTTATCCCCGTCTTAGACTTTTTACCAACTAATGTTTTTCCATCCCCTGGTATACTTCTCTCCCCCGCAGTGGGGTGCAACTAGGAGGAGGGCATTGGAACCGCCGAGATTTTGTATTGTACTAACTGAAACTAATAATGGAGTGCGTGTATGAATGGATTTTGTGAGGGAGGCTCCTCATAAGGCCATGCGGTGGTTGTAGTAGCCAGTAGTTTGTAAGAGTTTGGCACTGACGACGAGTGGTGTGTATTGCGAGTGTTGTGGTGCGTGTATGCTTGCGGGTGGAGCTTGATGAGGATGAGTACATTTGAGCTGGATTCCCGCGTCATGATTGATGTGTGTTGAATATTTGAGCTGGATTCCCGCGTCACTATTCATATGTGTTGAATATTTGAACTGGATTCCCGCATCACTATTCATGTGTGTTGAATATGTGAACTGGATTCCCGCGTCACTATTCATGTGTGTTGAATTTGTGAGCTGGATTCCCGCGTCACTATTCATGTGTGTTGAGTATGTGAGCTGGATTCCCGCGTCACTATTCATGTGTGTTGAATATGTGAGCTGGATTCCCGCATCACTATTCATGTGTGTTGAATATGTGAGCTGGTAAACCCGAGACTGACGTTGATAACAATGGGGTACACTAGAGACGCATGGTCGGCACGGCAGGATAGCACTAGTCGTCCAAAACTAATATCTCTTCCCCTGCCTCCTTAAAGGTCACAAGTAATTAAACGAGTTGTGGAAGAGCACGCCGCCGAAAATTTTGATTTTTTTCAATGTTCAATCATGTGAGAGATTCTACGGATTTTTTTTCATTCCACAGCGAGCACATTACTAACAAGGTTTATACAATATCTTTGCGTCTAACAGATGAGTGTCCGCTTGAACGTCTGTATATGCATGTGTGCGTCTGCCGTAAGGCAGGAGTCTTCAAGCAGTTCAGCAACCCGGCAGGACGTTCGTCCACAAAAGGATGGACTCTGCAAAGGGTTCTACTCGTACCATCACAATGTGATGGCAGTTGATTCAGGTGTGACTCCATCATAACAATGTAATATTAGTATAAAAGTCTGGAGTCCGACAGAAGGGAGGAGAAATCGGCAGAGTCCTCGCATCGCACGGGAGGATGACGATAGTGTGTCATCCCAGAGCACTGAATTGTTTTTGACCACGTGTAAAACAAAAAATGACTCCCACCGCATACAAAGAAAATACGATTATTTTTGCGCAGTTGTGAGACTGATTGAACTGGAACTCGGGAAGAATCGTCGCACTGGTCCACTATACGGTATAATGTCCAGGCGCTGTTTAAAAAATCTATGTGTGAGAAATATACGTCGGAATGCGACCACTATTGTCCAGAGGTCGGGCGGCGTCATAAGATTATATATACGCACATATATACAACTATATATTCATTATAATATAAATATAAACATTATAATCATATACGTGAAGAAGAATCATTGAGAATGCCATCTTTAAATCTCTCAACTCCTCCTCCTCCTCCTCCTCCACATCCTCCTAACTTGCTCAACCGTCATCCTACACCTGATCCCCTCTTTCTGGTCCGTCATTGGTAGATTTGATCCGCCAATCTAGGCCGGAGTCCTTTCATCTGTGACAGATGCCCCTTAATTATTATTATTGTTATTATTATTATCATTATGTAGTTTACTGTTGGGAAAAAATTGATACAAAGAACAGCATATAAGAATTCTATATCACTCATGTCTCACCGCACTGCCCTTTGGTGTGTAAGGTCATAGGCGGTGAGTTGCAAGAGAGATTGATCCCGGTTCCCTACAGCAAGAGCTCCACAGATCAAGCTGTAAGCCTCCTTTTGGTGCTTCACTATATACTTTTTATATCTCTTGATGTTCTAATATCATCTGCTCTGCCTTTGCTACCACTTTTCTTTAATCTTAATTTCTCCTGCCAAAACACTAGCATATCTGTCTATATATATATATACCTATATATACACTTGATTTCACTCTCGTTCATTTTTGTCCCCGTCTGTCTCTCAACACTTGCGTCATTAATTACGTCATGGTCTTCTAATTTATCTAATTCTTTTGGACGTAGTGCTGTAGTATATATTTTATATACTAGTAGCTCTAATAATGACTTGAATGAGTTTACCTTGCACACGTAATAAGGTCATGCGTCACGACAGCCGCTCCTAACACGGTAGACCGTTTTTGTTTTTTGCTTCAGGCATACTGTTGTTGTGTAGGTTTATTATTCCGGATCGTGGAATGGTAGATGACAAACGAGGGAAGGTCGTAACAGATTTGGGACCATACCTTGTTTTTTTTAGTTAGTGTGCCCATTGCCAATATCTTTCCATGTTAATGAAAAGTATATACAACTGAGAGTCTGTTCCTGAGATATAGTATTTAGAGAGACGGGGGACCGAAAAGGGAGGGCGGCACTGCCATGGCGGACTGTACATTTGATAGGAATTAATAATAACAGTAATAATAGTAATAATAATCTCGTCACGTAATGATGATGACGTCATGACAAGCAGGATGTTTGGCTACAGTGTGCTATATGATTAGATGCAATGGAGGGCCCTTTTCATTATTTTTGTTTTTACCTCTTCACCATTGACTGGATGACGGAAATATTTGCCTTACTGTTCAATACATATATATATAGCTTTCTCTGTTCAATTTATCCGTAGGGATTTTAACAGTTAAATGTCGTACCGGCTGTACGTATGTGTAACTCTTTGCCCTTGTTAGCTCAGTGTGTCATTTCCTTATTATTATTATTATTATTGTTACTCTGCGGCATTTCTTCTCTCCGGAGATCTCTTGAAATCTATAGCAATGATTACTGAACTTGCCAAAATTTTTCCAGTCACTTCGCTGCTCAAAGCTGCATATAAATAGCTTACAAGCTCAATATCTCTTCTTCATTTTTCAAGCGAAATTTCACATGACATTCATCTCTTGCTCTCCTATCATCTCTGTCTGTCTCTGTCTACCTATCTATCTCTCGAGTTTCCTTCCTATATTCTGATCATATTTTGAATGACAATATTGAGGGAAATATATATGCATAAATATACTTTAGTCTGTGGAGCCCTGTGTGAGGTAAATTTATGAAGGAGGAGGGAAATTTTGAATTTTTAAGGGCAGGCTATGCAATAGGGTCTCGATTGAAATGGATTCTCGAATCGCACGGCTGCTGCTGCTGCTGTTAAAGTGTATTACCTCTCACTGTTTGGGCATGATGACGAATTGAGGATCTCATGGATGACGATGAATTGACTCGTAGTAGTCCCATATTGATATAACATGCACACAATAGTAATGCCAGACAAGTCCGGTAGAAGTTCTTCTTGAGAAGAAATGAAGGACGGGCCGCTCGCTCCCTTTTGGTGTATGCATATGTATAGTCACTCACTGTCCAGTCCTGTGCATACTTTTCTGTTGCTTGCTCTCGTGAGGTCTACCATGAGTCCTCTGTCGTAGTAAAATTTTGAACATTTCCCCGACGTAGTAGTACGTGGCGCGACCTGTAGTAGAGCTGTGGGAATCCGTCCTACGTACGCTCATCCCGTACCACTATACTACCTCTGTCTTGGCTCTGATGTGGAAGTGGAATGCAAATTTTTGTGGCAAGTTAAATAGGCCGTCTTCACGGAATGAGTATACAGTAGCTCAGTGGTAGCATCTTAGTTGCTGATATGGACGTGTACTCGTAGACATTGATATGAATGATTTTTTATGAGTTTGTTACTGTTATCATTATTTATTTATTATTATTATTATTATGATTATTAAATGGTTATATACATTCCCTATATTTTTTTTGTGGCAAAAAAAACACGTACACAAAAAAAACTCCACTGGAAACAGGCTTGTGTCGTAGTAAGTAGCCGCACAGTCTGGTGACAACCAAATACGACCATCACCGAATGTAGTATCCCCGGAACGTTAATGAAGACCTTCTTCCGGTGAAAGCAACTTGAATTTTTTAGAGGAAAATTTGACTTGTTTGCGCACACGCCGTCGTGTAGAGGGTTTTGATTAATTTCACGACACACCAGAGAGATATTTAAATTGTTGGGCTTTGTTGTCGAGTTCACGCTGCTACTGCCGCCGCCGCCACTGTTCCTCCTATGTATATACATATATATACATATTCCTCCTACATGCTACGTATACATTGTTGTTGTGCCGTATCCAATTGTGTTTCTCTGCACTCTATCTACTACACCTGCGATGGATACGACCCGGGGATAGATGGACACATTATTATTTTTATTATTATTTATTATTCATTGTAACTTTGGAAAAAGAATCCCGATGCGGACTTTGATTTAATCCACATTTTGTGCTCGGCTCACAAAAAACGTGGTTCCCTGTGGCACAGCTGTTGTTGTTGGTGGGGGTGCTGCTGCTACACGGCTGCTGGGACTCTTGAGAAAACCAGTGCACGGAGCGGTTTCTTTGTCTCAAAGGAAAGACGACGCGCACTGTGACAATGCCCAGGACTTAAATATCTTCTAGGGATAGTACATTTTTACCGCGCGGTATACGAAAGCGTGATGGTTCCGCTGTGAGAACAGCTATCATGGGTTGTCACCAGACTGTGTGTGCGTGTCTCAACTTACCTCTCCTCACTACACTATATCCCCTTATAGCTTCTAATTTAATGTGTTCATAGTCTATATGATAAATATATATATTTATAAATATATATATATATATACGTATACTATACATCTGTCGATATTAAATGTGACCAAAAAAAAGCTCAACTTGAGTTACTCGCGTCGCACTCGCACCGCATGCGGCTAATTAACTGTGCTTAAGACACGATTCGGAGAAGTCAGTGGACCAACTTTTTGAGAAATACCAAAAAAGAAAAAGAAAAAAAAGAAAAACGCATATGTACAATGGATCGGGAAGGATCCATGTGTGCATATATGTTGTGTAGTATATCTTGTGTAAATATTTTCACTCGGATGCTATCAGCCTCTGTCTCTGTCTTGAGTGAAGGGGACAGTTAGAAACACAGAATATAGTGCGTAGTTGACACACAGATTGGTTCCTCAGGTTAAAATCAAATTGCTGTTACTTTCAGTGAGGTGTCCCCCCCCCCTCAGTGTAAATACTGTTTACTTTCTCCACTGATATATTCTCACTCCTTTTTTTCCATGGCACACACAATATGGGAGGTTTTGGATCTCGTGCATAACCTATAGAATAAATGACACTTGCTATAGCGTCTATAGCTATAGCTGTAAGCTCCGTAACAATCTCACCTGTAGCTATAGCATAGCTGTAAGCTCCGTAACAATCTCACCTGTAGCTATAGCATAGCTGTAAGCTCCGTAACAATCTCACGCGCTCATTCATCCTTGCCGGTATGTATTATTTGAGGGTATTAATATTTATATATATGTATAGATAAATGTATGACTTCAAAGCTTTTGCCCTAATACTCACACTACGTTAAGGGAGGATTGGAAGTGTTCCACGATCATCACTTCCCACCATTGCCAGCTCCTTGTCATAACATGTGGCTGCTAAATATACTAGTAAATAGTCCTGGGAACATTCCCGCCATACTCCTCGTTAATGTATACATATTGTGTACATATTGTGATGTAGTGCGGTGATGGTAGCTGGTAGCTTATGAGGAGATTATTGCACCTGTCCACGACATTATCACACTGCTGTGAGAGGTGTGAAATATTGAGAGGCTCTATTCGTACCATACGTGCCAATGTTAATGACGGAGGGCGCTGTACAGTGGTTTCAGGATAGTGAGGCGCTGGAGGAGTGAGGCCAAGGTTGATGTTTTCATCGTCCGCAGACCGGGAGAGCTCGTGTGAGAATGTTAGGTGTTATCTTCTACCTGTGTTAGTGCGTGTACTACCTATCATATGACATTACCCGCTGTACAATGGGACGACTCGGATGTGCGCCCTTGAAATGCTACACTCCCGCCGGAGATCCCTCACTTGATTCTCTGTAGATGTGCTAGTGTTCTCACACTGGTTTATGTATGCATACAGTGGTATCCAGCATGCTCGTATGTACACTACAGCATTCACCCAGCAGTTAGGTTGCTCGGCTCGGTGGTGATCGTGTGGTGTCAGACCGGCAATTTACCGTGCGTGCTCCTCACTTTCAGTCATCTCTCTCCGTTTTTTCAGGCCATGTAGTTAATAGTCTTGGCAACAAATATGTATATGTATGTATATATTAGTCTCTTCACTCGACTGTTGAGATTTTTTTTGTAATTTCTGTGCTAATCCCCCCGTCACTCAACTTACTTTACTCTGTGAGCTTAAAATTTTAGATCCATGGACCGTGAGTTTGAGGGTGCATAAATGCACTTTGTGCTACTCTCCATATGTACTGCTATCATGTCATATATTAGTCCTGCATCATATACTACTGACCACCCCTAAAAATGTACATACTCTCTCCCCTGCCACCATCTTGGCTTCCTCTCCCCACCGCCATCGTTCTCTGCCGCTTGAGATATTCAAATCCGGATGTTGCATGGCACTGCCACCGGAGGAAGGACTTCAATTTTGAGTGGGACCACGGCCTAAATGAGCCACGATGGCCTATGACTACGTAATTAGTTGAGGTGAAAGTCTGTTGGGAAAAGCCTCTTTCTCTTTCTCTCTATCTTTCTCTGGCTCTCTGTGGGAATTAGTGAGGGGCTTTTCCCAAAAACATATCGAGTTGCTCCTGCTTACAGAGAGGAGGATGTATCCATCAAAATGGGGGAGGGGAGAAGACCATAAATCTCCCTAATTTACTAGGCACCAGGGTGGAAGTGGGGAGGGTGAAGTGAAAGCTGTGAAAGCGGGAGTGGAGAAAGTATGGTAATATATAGGCTCCGCATAAGTGTATCATACTTATGATACGTGGTAAATCTATACACGGCTCGGCTTGGAAAATTAGCTTGACAAACTTGAAAGCATTCCCATTTTGGCATTTGGAACAACAGTGGTACAGTCTTTCTCTGTTCCATTCTGTGGGACTGTGTGGTGGAGATGTGCATCCTGAAATAGATGTCTGCAGTTTCAACGGAGCCTCCTTCACCAGCTTCCCAGGGGCTATGGAGTGAGAGGGGAAAGGAGGGAGGAGGGGAAAAGAGTGAAAGTTGGAGGAGAAAGTAAGGTGGGAGAAAGGAGGGAAGGGATGAGTGGGAAATTGATCATATATGAACATGTAGTATGTCAGTTTGTTTTGTGAGAATTAGTTGATTTTCCCAGTGGTGGGAGGAGTCAGAGAGGTTATTATTATTCTGGCTCTCATCGACACGGGCACACTCTTCCCCTCTGCTTCCGAAATTCCGAGTTTAGCTTTTACGTCCATCCACACCCCGTCATTTGGATATCTCTAAATCTATCCAATGCGAACATCCATGTTGCTATCATACGAGCACTGCACGCCAAGGCATATGAGGAGGCAATTGTAGTTGAGTAGTAGAATGTTAGTAGGAGCGGGACGGGGTTGATCCCCACATGACGTCACCGTCGTCGGACTTGTGCATGGGCGGCCAGATGGCTATCTGCTCCTCCTTCTCCTCATCCACCATAGATCATTAGCCTCTGGTGTATATGAAGCTGTAGCGTAGAAAACTCTACCTTGGATCATTCACTACACGATTCGAGTGTATATAATCCCTCCTCATCCTCCTCTATAGCTCTCGCCCTTTGTCTCTATCCCCCCCCGCCTCTGTCTCCAGTGCACATTACTCCTTTTCCGTAGTGAAATAGTGAGTTGGGGAGACAAGAAATTTTTCAAACTCATTGTTGTTATGCAGTTTGACCATCCTGTACAATAGTGTGGTGGTGATAGTTTCCTTTTTTCCACATCAAATGGAAAGTAGCGTGGAGCGTAGATGTAAGTAGTTTTAAAGGAAAGTCATGACCGATCCAAACCTCCCATTTTGCATGATATTCCAACTGATATGTATACACATGTATTCTCTCAGCATCACATTTAATTAATTTTCCCGTATCAACTGACGTCCACAAGGTTCTCTCTCACTTAACATGTTGATATGTTGCTTCCATAAGAGGGAAAGAGTGGGTTCAAAGTTCCCATCAAAAAAAACACACACACACATACACATACATACACACACACACTAGCGCCGAGACATTCAACGAGTCTCATACTTATTACTATGGTGATTGTGACGAAGAAATCTAATGGTAACGAACGAGCTCACTTTTGAAAGTAGTCAAACAAATATTTGCACACAGTACATTAGATGCTTCCTCAATTAATATGAATTGAACATTATTAAGTTGAACTAACTTTTAGGAAAAAGTGAAAAAAAATTAATAATAGTAATATGATGGCTGATGAGAAAAGTTTATTTCTCGGTAGTGGATTATTATTATGATTATTATTATTATTACCATTATTATCATTATTATTGCCATGAATACCATTACATTATAGTTGTATATTTTGTTGAGTCAGAAGGTTTGATAGATAAAGTTGGTACTTTATCACTTACGTAACACGTTTTTTGCTTGGTCCAACGACTTCTCAAACATTTACCATTCATGCCTTGGGTCCATAGCTCCCGGTACGATGAGTTCCCTTCACACGGCTTCTTGGCTCCGCCGACCCCACTCTAGCCCACCCCACTCGCGGATACACAAATAGTGACTCGCCACCATCATTATTGTCATCATTGTCAGGATTCCCTACATTTGGGGTTGGTCCCAAAAGGCAAAAATCCCAGGTAAAATTTGGGAGAAATTACGGGGAAAGTCCTCAGGATGATGATGGTGGTGGTGGTGGTGAAAGCACATGTGTGTGCATTGTGCAATCACTAGCGTGTGTACATTTCGAGCGGGTCTGACTGGTAGGGACGGAGCCAAGCGTCTTGCCCTTTGACCTGGTGGGAACGCCCGGGTCAATTTCCTCGGGGGGGAAACTTTGTCCGGGAGAATGGACCACAGAGGCATGGATAGGCTTAATAATCTCTCACGATGTCTTTCAGCTGCAGCATTAGTGATAATCAACAGAGCTGATTTATAATACGGCATGATGGCTGCATTCATAAGAGTGGCTGGGTGTGGTTTTCAAATATATAAATAATCAACAAATGCGTATATATATTTGCCTTCCTTGAAGAATAACATGTAGTATATATACGTATTCTTTTTTATAATCTCTATTAAGTGTTTGCCAATCACTTGTATACATTACCTCTATATTGACTGTATTATTATTATGATTACATATCTTTCTAATTCATTTATTTTTCGCCGTGCATATTTGATTGAGTCTATCATTTTTTTTCTCGACTTGATAATTTTTTTTCTTATAACTGTTCGTGACTGTGTCGGTGGAAAAGATTTATATATTTTTTACGTAAAAAAAAGTTAAACGATTGAATGGCAACATTTACGACTAAAAACTATGCGTCTTTCTTATATTATCTCTCTCTGTCTCTGTCTATCTATCTATCTATCTATCCGTCTATCTCTCACACACTCTATAACTGTAATGACAAAAATGGGGTAGCATAAAAGATGTTTGCAATTGGTAGGCTGCAAGGCTACAACTCATTGGGGATTCGCAAAAGAAAGGGAAGCCGACCGAGGTAAATCAGCTCTGTTGTGTCATACGGTGTGATGTGACCCATCAAGTTGTGCCTGTGCGGACTCGTGCTAAAAGAAAATGTCTGGTATTTCATGTGTGTCTTGCAGATTCGAGTAGTGAATGCCTTCCGGCAGGGACTAGATACTCGCTACGGAGAGCGGAGTAATCCATCCATTGCAGCTGTACTGCAGAAACAAGCATCACTTAAGCGACTCTCCCAAACCTCATCCATCGAATATGCGGATAACTACCCATATGAAGTTTCCGTGCCGGAATTTGAGCGTCTATCGTCGCGAAGTCACACGGAAACGGCCGTCTAGTAAACGCAGTATAGGGCTATATATATATGCTTTTCAAAAAAGGCTTGCAGAACAAGAGAGTGTGTATATAACTATTATATACCGTATATAAATATGTATAGTACTTGACCATCTTGCATTATCCCTCATATCCCACACAGACACAGACAGACAGACAGGCACACACACACATATGCGAACATACTCGTACATACACACCCCTCGCCCCAATGAGTACTCTGCATATACACACATCTTCCACTGCTACGACTACCAACTGCTACTACTTCTACTACTAAATAATAATAAGCCGAGAGAACATCAACAAATTAGCCACGAATCCCTTGTCTTCTATGTGAATATGATGAATGAGGGTGGGACGAGGTCGGAAGTAATGCCCGAGTCAAGATATATAACCCCGATGCGAAAATACTATTCCAGATAGGCCTACAAAACACGTACTGTTCGAGCAGTGCTCCCTGTACTCTTTCAACGCGGAAAAGAAACATGCGTGGTGGGAAAACTCCACATGTGCTAAAAGACCTCTTCCCCCACCCACTCAGGATGTGGACAAGTTTAACAGTCCTCTAAAATATTGAATGAATTCCGGATGATGATGATCATGATCATGATCATGGTGTGTGGCGGCAGCTCATTTGGGATGGAGCGGTTGTTGTTGAATGCGGCCAGAGTTGAGAGGATGTATTTCCGATGGATGCCGATTGTTATTATTATTATATACA
>WJFA01002819.1:0-14601 GCA_009870155.1 Pseudobourletiella spinata | reverse complement strand
TATTTACTTTCAAACCCACCACTACGGCTATGATTGATTTTAAGCTAAGAAATTCGTCAAGAATGAACGCAAGGATTTCCGTACTTTGAAAACGTGGAAGGCTTCAAACTGGATATTTCTTGACTTCTCCTTCAGCATGTTCATCATAAGTTTTAAGTTGTCCGGGTTGGAAATGTACCGTGTCATCACCTACACATTTAAAAGGTACATGAAATTGATCATTAATAAATGTTGGTCAAAACAGTCTCCTATAACGGCAAGGGTGTGAATGGCTGGAACATACCGTAAAATTGTGCCGATCCAGGAGGAGTTCACCGAGCAATTTTAGACTCTGACGACGGGTAACGTAATTCTCTGAGTTGAGTAGCTGCTGGTAATGGGTAAAAACCTTGTCGTAGTTGGCTTCCAGAAACTCAGCACTAAGCAGTTTATGCCTGGTCAGCAGCTCCTGCAAAAATAGTCAAAAATATGTTTTATGCTCTACGGGCAAGTAAATAGATCCCGGAAATCAGTGCATGGATTCACAAGAAACTCTTTATTTACCTTGAATGTAGAGAAGGCATCCGAGGCGATGTCGAAAGTTGACACTTCCACATATTCGAAAAACTTATAAAAATCGTCAGAATATAAGATAATCTTCGCCAAGGCTTCATATCTGGCACACTCACGGAGCATCGTTCCACAATTTAGGGCTACTTCCTGGTGCTCGTACCTACACGCCATTTATAACATCAAAATAGATTATTTTCACCAACAGGAAAGTTTACAAAGAAATGGGGAAAAATATTACCCTCCAATAAGGGTAAAGAGGATTTCAGGTTTGGTGCAAATGTACTCCACAGTCGGGGATCGAGCTCCTATATGTCTGCGAAGGATATTATTAAAGATTTGCGCAACATCCTTTTTCCCCTGGAAAATACGCATCATGTATGGTCCACGGACCATACATACATTACATTTTATTACATCACAACTTGAAAAGTTATACTAGAACTGAGTTTCTCCTTCGCTAAAAATTAAGACCTACTTCAAATTCAATTCGGGACAGATTGTTGATGAGGAGTAGGAGCAGGTTTGTGTTGTACAGCTCTTGAGACAACTGTGCCACCAGAATCTCCGTCTGTTGTTCAGTGTCCGCTGACCCGAATAAAATGGCCTTCACTGCTCCCAACTGCTTGGTCACTTCCTCCTGAGCCTTCTCTGCCTTCTTTTCACCGCGCTCAAGGGCCGTCACAGCTTCTTTCAAGGCCTTCACAACCTCCGCCGGATTCTTCTGCGACTTTCCAAACAGCGGCATTTCCACTTCTGCAAAAACCCACGATTCAGCATTAAATTAAGGCTATTAAACCACCACGATTCCTCCCAAATGTCCATAAAAATAATTGGAAATCGGCACTTTAGAAATCAGAGGCACTTTGACAACATTTGCACTCTGGACGAGCCACAGGAATGACGAAGACTTGAAGGCAACTGCTCTGTTTTCAATCCGAAAAATAGACTGGATGAAAACGGAAAACAGTAGCGCTATGGAACTTTGAGAGCTCAATAGTCTGTCGTTAATCCGTGAATCACTTAGCACATCAGTTGGCATATATCAACTCCACAGCACTCATACACGCCGCACACATCCTCATGTACACACATACACACTCACACACATGTATCCTTCTCCTATACAGAGCATATACAGTAATCTCTGCACCATCCACACCCAGATTACCAAACAGGGTCAGAAATTACGTCTCACTCATTAACTCCTGACTTTTGTCCTTGCAGCCGAAGGGGTGACTTACAAAAATCAAACTTTTGACTGATTCCTTCGGGAGGATGACAAGTTGCCACAACTTTTATTTACGGTCTTATACCCGCAAAAAGGAGAAACAGGGAGAATCCCACTCAGCCTACGATGTCATGTACCAGATGGTTGAGTCGTTTGACCTGTGAACAAGTTGAATATATTTACAGGGACGTCTTCAACGTCTTTTTTGACCCGCCGTTCCAACAATTACACAGACCACTTGGAACCTACAAAAAACTAATAAGTTCGCTGACCTCACCTGATCGTACTCGACCTCAAATGTTTTCAAACTTTCCACCAGGACCTCAGGTGACGTCACCGGACCATCGGGAACTCCTCAAACCATCAAAAGCACTCCTCGCATATCATTTGCTTGAGCGATGATATTTACTTCACAAGATTCTAATTCACACCTCTCTAATTTCTTTCTGTGTTGCGCTATGCACGCGTCCTTGTCTTAGAATCGGAGTGTCCTATTACGCTTTCCAGAGTGCATACCCTAAGACGTCCCAGTACACTTATTTACTGTGGACACGGACTCACTAGTGCATTCTGTGGAGAATCTAATTTATGATTTAAGTTTTAATACTCGCCGTGTTTCCACGGGATGAAGGGAGACAAAATGAAACAATGCTATAGTTGTAGGTTGTTCTGCTTGGTGGGTTTGATGTACGGAGGTCTAGCGGCAAAATACGAAGGCGAGGCGCATGTCTGCTCGTAGCTACACGACATCTTTACGTGTTAAAGATATTTCATTTATCGGTCAGCCAACCAGTCAGAAACAAATAGAAAATGACTGGAAGAATTTGAGTGCCATTCTTGAGCTTAATTTCTTCGTTTAACTTTTTGACTTTAATTTCATAATGCGGGCAACTGCCTCATGGTACATTACAGAAGCATCTGAAAACAACGTCGGAAGTGGAAATCTATAAAAGCTCCCGAATGCTTTCGAAACATCCAAAATATTAAGGATCAGCTCAACTCAAAGGAATTATTAATAGTTGGACATATGCTATTTGCTACGGTTGAATCGGAGAAAGTATTAATACTTGCGAAGCATGATGGCGACAATTTCTGGAAAGAAAGAAATCCAGTGTAAATTCAGCGGTGGATGTGGATCCAGTTTTCTTTCAGAGACGGAATATCTACGACACGTCGTCAAGCATTTGCGTAATAGGAACTGCCGTATATTATATGCAAAAACAAAATGTGACATGGCAAAGTGCACCGAAGCTGATTCTAACTTTGTAATTGCACGAAAAGGGATTCGGGGAACGACGGCGACAGAAATAGTCCAAGGATTTCGGGAGCACAGCAAAAACTTGACAGATGATCGCTTCGCCTTTGACTGCCTTATCCCGCGCCGAATTTTAGCAACTTACAACCGCGAAAAGGCGAATCAACTTGAGACATTACAAGAGGTTACTGTCACATCTTTAGAGGATTCATCCAATCAGACTATACAGATTCAGTTAGGGGCAGCGACGAGTCCGCATTACGGTTTTCCGGTGTACGAATTGGTTCTAAATAGGTATGACTGGCTACGTATACGTATTAACATAAATCTCCCGCATGTCATCGGTACACCGATCACTGTAGTTGTGTTAAAATTCTCACGTGAAATTTTTCAAATATCACATACCGTGTAAGATTTCAGTCACAGCAGGATGACCTCATACCTAGCGCTTCAAGTCTTGTCAAGATGGAGGATGTACTTCCCCATATTACCAGCTGCGAAAGTCAACTCGCAGCTCCTGTGAATGATCCAGTGAAAATTGATAAAGTGAACTGGAATGAATTACTTCAAAATTTCCCATCGGGTAAAGAGACTAATTCACATTTGGCCAATCGACAGCGATCGACTAGAGTATTTTTCCAGCTACCGACGACTTGAGCCCGTCGGACATCGTGAAGCTGGCGGCGTCCAAACCCATAGCTGAAATTCCAGAATCCACTCCTAAGTTAAACTACGGGAAGAATTATGCTTCCATTAGTACGCAGGACTATGGGATACGGAGCAGGGTTTATCCGAGGGAGAATGCTCGTTATGACCAAGATTGCGGCTTGGATGAGAAGTTTAGTTGCCGTACTAGATTGGGCTACCCACCGGGCGGTCGCGGGAAGGACATGAATCGACTCAGGCTTGTCATGACCCCGACACAACGGATCGACGCGACAAGGACTGGCACTCAGGAATATTTGCGTAGCCATGTTCATGCGAACCAAATTGGTGGAAAGCAGGGATCACGGTATCATCCATTCAGTGCTGCCCGATTCAGACAACTGTATTCTGCTATTGGGAGGAGGCAGCCATCTTCATTTGGGATGCCCAAATCTAAATCTAAGCGATTCAAGAGAAAGTTGAATATTAGTGGAGAATACTACAGTTCTGAGTACATTCTCGAGGAGGGGCTAAAGTGAGCAATGCCTATACAATATAAACCGGGTAATTCTAATTTGTATCGTATTTACACTTTGGCTCCTGAACAGAAAAAAACGAGCGTCAGGAGTGACTTATCTAAAACCATACGTTTGCCCCGTCCCGAAGTGTGGCAAGTCTTATAAAAATGCGAACGGGATCAAGTATCATGCGAAGTATGGACACAGTGCCCCCCAGCAGTGAGTTAGGCCAACTTAGAACATTTCCGTTGAATTTTGTCAGTCCTCCATTAGGCTATGCATTTCGTAGGTTTCCGTGTCATTGCGGAAAGCTGTACTCAACGATGCATAGCCTTCTTGCTCACAAGAAGACACATGCAGCTTCTTCATCTTGCTCGTCAGATTCTACAACAGACGACTATGAAACCACATCTGATTCTGATCAATATCACTCGGAATCGTCAACTTCAGAGGACTCGCGTGATGGAGAAAATGTTTCTCCATAATGAATAACTAATGTTACTGCGAATTTGGAATGACAAAGTGGTGATAAAGACTGATGTGGTTACGTCGTTGTTGGTATTCACACTTACGTGAAGTTCGCGATAATTAGAATCTTATTACAATATTATTGTCACTAACTATTGAGATACTTGTTATATTAATAATTTTTGTAATGTTGTAATAATAATTGTTGAAATAATAATTTTAAGTTGAAGGCATGAACCTTAATGCTAATAAAATTATTAATTAGTGAGAAACTAAACTGTCGCATTTAAGACACTGATTAACATTAAGATTTTTGGCATTATTTATTTTCTTCCGTATCAAATTTTACTCGAATCGGAATAACACCTTGGTCAGGGCGGATTTTCACAATTTCATCCCTAATCAGTGCCAGTTTGGCTTTGATTCTCAAATAACGATTATATCTGGCTCGTCGTATGGACTCGTAATTCAGTCTGCTCCCTCGGTAGTGACGGTGTATATCCAGCAGAATGTCTGCCATCTCTCGATGTAGGTTCATAAGGCTACAGAATTAAATCTGCGTCATGCATTCATGGCAGGAAACACAAACTTAAAGTAAATATAGAATAATAATAATAATGCTTAGAACACACATGTTTGAAGTATGGTTTGCCCGAAGCATGGATTGGTACACGCTGTCAATCCAAAGAGGGGATGTCACAACGTCGGTCATGGCAACAAGGTCATCGTGTCGTAATAATTTTTGGAACTGAGCTCCAATGGAAAAGAAGTCCGTAAAGGCAGATGTTCGCTGCCGAGCAAATAGTTGCCGCAAATCCAGTTTCTGTCTCCGAAACACTTTCTCCTTCTTCAGTCGAACTACTGTATCTCGTTGCTCCTTTTGCTTGTCCTATTGCAGAACCACTTAGAATCAACATTGAGCATGGGATTTACATGCAAGAGGATCCGTAAATCCCACAGGACAGAGGGGACGGGAAGCATGATAAAACTTACTCTGAAGTTATCAGTAGCTTCAGAAATGTTCATTATGATGATAGCCACGAAAATGTTGGAGAAGAGGAAGTTTCCCAGAACAATGCACAGAATGATAAAGACGGTTCCTGACACACCGGATTTATGCGAGAGATTGTGGTTTAAATCTGTCCACCCATCTATCTGTATCATTGTGTATAATGAGAAGATTGAACACTGAAAAAGCTAAATCAAAGACATGATCGGGGATTTCCCGTTTAGATATTTAATACCAACCGTAAGTACTCGCAACATATTTAACATTCCCCGGCCCACTGTTCCAAAGGCCTCCGGGTAGTCTTTTCCGTAGAAGTAGAAGGCAATGATGGCTATTACATACAGAATGAGCACGAGCAATATCACGACGCTCAAGACATGGCTTCGTATGGTCTCCACCAGTGCAGCCACCAGCACCTAAGACAACATTCCAGATTCATCAGTTTGGTACAACAAGTAACAAACATAGGTTAACACAACATATGAAACACGGCATTTAGTCTATGTCGTACTTGAAGTTGTTTCGACAGTGAAATCCCACGAAGAATTCGCAGTGCTCTGACGATGAGTAGAGCTCTTAACGCGTCAACATCTGCCAAATTCGTCCAATCCACAATATTCTACAGAACACCAAAATTAAGTTTTTTGTAAGCATTGTAAAAAATTAAAATCAAAAGGATCTCATCAAGACAAAGGATTCATTGACAACGGAAAGTCGCACCTTTGTCAATGAAATCATCAAGATTACAAAGTCGAATATGTTGAATCCAGATCTCCAATACTTGTACGGATGAGCGTAGATCTTCACAATAAACTCCACAGTATAGATTGCAACAAAAATCTGCACAATTAACAGAATTAGCTACACCTGACGAGTCGGTAAAAAACTGAAACTACGAAAGGACAAAATCTAACATTATCAATGACTTCAAAGTAAAACGAGTACTCATCCCCAAACTCGCCAGTTTCAACCGCCAGCACTATAGCATTGAGCCCGATTATGCCCATTATGAGACATTTGAACCAGAACCAATTCACCAGAGCCACACAATAGTTATGAAAGCAGTCGTCCCATCGGTAGGTCCTATCCAATCTCCTCGGCGTAGGTCTGCGCTTTCAGACAGAGCCATTTATATACGATCTTAAATATAGCGCAACGTATTAACTAGACGTGTTATGCTAGCACTTTCAAACCCACTGAAACCCGCCGCATTCCTTATTGAAAAGTTTTGACCGGTCACGGAAGTAACCTTTGGTCAAGAGGATCCTTTTTCTCATTCGCTTGCCTCTCTTGGAAACAAATAGATGTTGCCGCCCTGTCCGACCCACATGATGGAAAGCATGAGCGAATCTCTGAAGCCTCGACTTTTTCGCCTTCTCTTCCTCTATTCGCTCTTTCCTTTTGGCCAGTTTCTCCTCTACGGTCAATTTCCTGTGAAAAGTTAAATCCTTCTCCACCTGCTTCTCAGCCTTCTCCATGGTTTCCTTCTCATCGAAAATTCTATTCCAATAATCCTTCTTGTTGGACGAAATCCTATCATTTTCCTCATCCTCACTATCCAGTACATTCTGATCCACTCGAATCATTTCCTCATCCTCAGCGACGGTTGCAAGATCCGCGAAGGCCGCCCTGGTTTGAAGAGCAGATCGGAGTTTCAGATTTGCTCGTGCCACTTGAGTTGGTCTGAACTGCATTCCATGTTTTTCTGTAGACTCCTTCTTCCATCTCCCAGCTATTGAAAAATAACTGCAATTATGCCTACCGAATATTTGTCATTGCTACTTCATATGTAACGTACTCGCGTGAGCTACTCGGACCGCTATGGCGCTCTTGGTCAAGTTTGCCGGGACAGTTCCTTGAGCAGTGGATGGTGTGGTCGGCACTGCAATCCCGTGGGGCTTGTCGTCGTTGAGTTTATAAAACTGAATCTGATCCGTGTCCCGATAGTCACGGTCGCCCTCACCACGGACGACAAAGACGTCTTCGTGCCCACCGGTTCGGAGGCGGGAGCGGTAGCGTTTATCGATTCGGTTGGCGATTGCGCGGAAAAATTTGACCGTTTCTCCCTTAAATTGCTGCTGGATCAAGGGGTATTTGCAGGTAACCATGGACTGAAGCCAGGATGGAAGGCGAGCAATTTGTTCTTTCACGTCTGCCGGTATGGACGGTGTCGGAGGGGCACCGATAATATTCTCAATGGACGTGGTCCGATCGAGGTCGGACCCTAACATCTGCATCATTTCATGATCCGGAGGAGACAGTGGGGTTCGCCATGGCTGCTCACATAACTTCGTAATGACACTTGGAGAGTTCTGCTTGTACACGTCCTTGGCATCCTCCCGCGGGATCAGAAATTCCAGCATGTACCTCCCCCCGGCTTCTCGTGCAACCTGCCCTTGTTTCACCTTGTCAGCCTCGGTGTCAACTAAACCCCGTAACTTTTTCCAGGGGGATGGATTAGCCATTTTCCACGTAGGTTTTGCTGTAACCCAAGGAATTAATGGACGAAATATGACCGGAAGACTTCACGAACGACAGAGGTGCTTACTTGTCTTGTTTGTACGATAGAATTAAATAAACGAAATTTCAATTCATGATATCATCAATCATCATGAATCATGGCTGCTTTAGTCATGTCCAACACTCACTATAGCGCATTCTGCTCGGCTCGAGAGATACATCCATGACATACACCACATGAGTGTAAACATGTAGGCTACAAAACTATAGCGTCATGGAAACAAACAGAATTACAACAGTTGATATAAAATAACAGTTCAAGCTTAACCACAAAAATTCATGTTGTTTGGTGATTGGTGATTTGTAGAAAGAATGATTTTACACGGGTGAGTGAGGAAGGGTTTTCAGAAAATCCTTTTATTGTCGTATGAAAACTTAAGTTCTATAATAACAGGTCTCGTGAAAAAGTACAGATGATTTCTACTCACGTTCACGTTAACAGTTGGCGTTGTTGGCGCGGCTCATTGGCTTGTATACGCAGGCTTACACACTAACATTAACGTACCACACAAGACTGGAAAAAGTTAAATCTGAATAAAAATTTGTGTATAAACTCTTATCATGTACGTCGTGCGATAAAGTACGAAACAGTTGACGTAAGTTACAAAAGTCACTTCACCACTAACTTCAAAGTGTTTTGATTTAGCTCAATATACTGCGCATTGTTATATACACATATATATATAATAGGACAACAGTAACGTTTGTTTGAGAACTGAGTAAAGGACTAATTGTAAAACATGAGCAGATCGACTAATTGAATTTGAAGCATGCGTCGTTATCCTTATCATCAACATCACACAGCGCGTGAAACCTTGAGCGCAGAAAGGCTTCATTGATGTTCCTTAAAATTTTATTCAACATGTGCATGTTCAGCGGGCCAAAGTCAAATCTACTATACAGACTACATATAGTAGACATTAGGCTCTTTCGTCTCTCCCACAATTCCTCAGGAAAAACTGCGCGTTTACTACTACATTCATGACAGTGTATCGCACAAGGCAGATCCGCCTGCCTCATTACTGCCTGTTGGTGAGGAGAAACGAGGGGATGCGCGAGAGGTTGAAAAAGCTTCGTAGCTGTCATTGGGGTCGGAAAATAACCATGGTCACTAGACCCAAGGTATATGCAATTAATAATTTCTGATTAATAGATAGGTGCAAGTAAGTAGGGATGGATGACGAGGAATTTTGGGCCAGTTGATGAGGCGGAGGGGTCTTTGTCATTCGTACTTGTGGGAAGCATGAGCCCAATGATACAGATAAGGGCCGTGAGGACTGCTACATAATTGGGGTTGTACTGAGGACTTCCCGCAGTGGGATTGTAAAACATCCCTCCTCCCGCCAAGTTCAGTCCTGCCGTCTGGTCATTCTTTACGGATGATGCCACGGACGACATGAGCCCCAGCGATGGGCATTGCTGAAATGCTTCAGGCAATGAAGAGTCAGGACTGAGGCTCCCTTGAGGAAAATTCCCGGACATTAAGCTACCACTACCACCCACACCTCCGCTTCCAAAATGAATTACTGATGGCACATCCTTCCGCCCCAGTTGCTGCCGAGTATTATAATCATAGATTTGAATACGAAATTTGTCCTCGAAATGAGATGATGCGGACTCGTACGGAATTGTAGATGTTAGCCGCACGATTAGATCCACGCTATTTTTCGAGCTTATGCACCCTTCAGGATCGATGACTGTGTAGTTCGAAGGGGAAGTGGAGAGAACTGAATGAAAAAATCATATTTTCATGCCATCACCGTTTATCCAAATTCTTTAAAAACATCAATTTCTCAGTTTTCTTACCCTTAAAACGCACAGGGAATTCGTACGGATTATAAATCGTCAGGATTTGTTTCAGGTGATCCCGGTCATTTGCGTTAAACACGACCGACTGAGGGAAAACAAACACCGGGATCCGAAACTGGCTCACATCATCTTCTCTACCCTTCTCCATCTTTGTTGTCGGCCATCAAATCGTACCTGAAAAAAAAACAAGAAACTGACGAAATAACTCAGATGACCACAGAGGGTACAACATACAAGGATCCTTTCCATTCAGCCCACATCAACTGTCAACACACGCCTTCCTTTGTCTTGTTATACACTATCTATAAAGGCTGTTCTATTAAGTACTGACAATTTAGGAGGGGGTGAAATTTTGCAAATTTTCTAACTTTATGTTTTTGCACAAATATTCTATTTTCCACTCAAAAGTTGTTCAAAGTGACGTCACTATTAGCTGTTCCATTTATTTGTTTATTCATAATGAGTGTGAAGCAATTGGGGAAGTAAATTATATTCCTAGCCGTCCACTACGTCCCTGAAGAATGACGAAAATTCAGCACAAAACCCACTCTAATTACTTATCCACAATAGAATTACAAGTTCACGAGTCCATCACAGATTAACTAGCATACACATGATAAATCCATTGTTTTGAAATTTGGAACCAGAAAATTTTGTCTATGAATCCAAATGGCAAAATATCCATGCTCGCTTAAATGGTCAAGTGCGTGACTCTAATCAAAGATTTACATGCAATGATTCCGCAATTATTTTTTACTACAGGATTTTTCCTTATTTCGAATCATTATTAAAGTGGCTTCTAAACTGGAGAATCTTAGCTATCCTTTGTCCTCAAATTCCTTTTTTTCCATTTCCCCCGTTACAAAAAACTGCCACGCACAAAAAGAGGAAACATTCGGGGGCGAGGATAATAATAATAATATTATCGAGCAAAGAGACATGGGACACTGTTACGCTAAACTCAACAGCAGTCACGAAACGCAAACATGTCATGTTAATCAGTCTTACTGTGGCAACTAGGAACAAATCACTGTGCTGGCTCACAGGTCTATATTATTGATTTAACGGTCGTTCACACTTCATACCAACAACTCTTTTGTCAATGACCTTCAACTTCAACGAGAACCCCACTGAAATTGACTTATTTTTATACAAAAATATCAGCCATTCCCTCTCCCCTCTCCCTCCAAATAAAGAATGAAAAATATGTTGCTAATATTTCAGCTGAACCAGTACAGCTAGAAATTGACTTTTCAGCATTAAAGTTCCCCTCGACCCTCCTAATTGCATTTCCACTCCCTCGCGCGATAAACTCAGGCAGAGGGAAGGAATGATTCAGGTGTTATTGTTACAGTATTTTCACCTTTACTCCTTTACAAACGGTCGACGTCACGATGAACAACGTCGTACCATCTGAGTTCTTTGCACATTCACGCCAATTCCTCACTTACTGGTGTGAACACTGTAATTTCCTCAACGAAATACTATGGAATTGCTGAATTTGTACTCTTCCTCTGGTTAGACCTCTGCAAGAGATGCTTCAGTGATGAACTAGCGGTCACGATCCGGATCTATTTAGTAATGAGGGCTTCAAAAATCACATCACTTTGCACACAGTTGGGAACAAAAAAAGCTACACCAACTCTTTGTCTTGCCAAGTTCGTCACTCTGAATAATACTGTGATATAAGAGGAGGATTGACTAAAATTAGCTCCAAATAAGATCCACTCTATCTGGAAGCAAATATTTTTTTGCCAAGATTCGCCACTCGTCTCTACAGAGTAAATCAGCTGTCTGCTCGCCGTATCACTTAATTCCTCTCGACGAACAGCTCCAAAATATACGTTGCACATCAGCTGTGCACGTACTCACCTTCGCTATCCAATGGTTTAGCCCTGTTCTACGAATGCTGGCACATTCGCTTGCACATGTACATAACATGTATACACGAGTGAGTCCTCCTGCTTTAGGGGCTGTCCACATATTACGTATATACTTTTTGCCCGAATACGACCCCCTACCCTCCTCCGTCATCGCAATCGCGTGATACAGGGATATTCGGCATTTCAGACCCCCCTCCCCCCTGAGTGATATACGCAATATCTGAGCATCCCCTTACTACGATGCATGCAGGCTGTAAACAAACGGAATTCCCTCATCTCAACCTGCAACCTCGTTTCGTATGTATTCTACTGGAAATGAATGAACCCGCAGGCTCTGGCTCCGTCAATGTCTTTAATGCATCTCTACAGAAAACTATCATACGATCTTCGGATTACACCCTTTTTACACACATGCACAGGCATGCTCTGTCGCAGATTTTTGGGTCGGACTTCACATGTTGCCAGTAAATTTCAGCAAGAAAAAATATAAAATTATTCGAAATAAAAATTGCATGGAATAATCTCTATGTAGAATAACTAAGGCACTAGTACCCACCAATGCTTCAGATCACTGTTCGTAGGTCAGTTCGTTATTGTTATTACGAACTAGCTGGTTTGCCCACACCTTGTGTGGGCTATTCACAATTGTGGGTTTTCCCGGGGGGGTACACAAGCATAACACACTAAAGTTGAACTCGCCCACAGCCCACAGTAAAACAAACTTGGCATTTACAAGTGTCAAGATCTAATAATTAAGGCGTGCCAAAAGCATATATAACCGTCTATAACGGTCAAATTTAAAGGTGCAAATATTTTACGCAACCCCCCCCGCATCGCCAATGTTAATGGTGACAATGTGAAGTTGCCATTAATTTTTCTGAGAGTTTAAGGATTTCCACTGAGGCCAAACTTACTTCGACCTTTTCGTATGGGCCCACGATTAACAGATTAACAGATGGGATTTAACTGTACCTTCTCAGTAGAGCCAAAAGGATGGTGGAAATTTTGTTTGGTCTCATAGCAGTGAGGTGGATAATATTTCGATATCAAGCCCGACTTTGTTAATTTAATCATCCAGGCCGCTGTATTTCTCCATAATTACTTCAGTAAAATATAATACATTGAACTTAACTTCAGCTATGGAGAACAGGGGAGTTACTAAAAAACTTCTGCTCATTTTTGAAGAGCATTACTCTAGAGTGACTCATAATTTTTCTACTTTCTCTCATAAATTCTACTTCTAATTTTTCTACTACTTTTTCTAATAAGCTTGCATGATAAAATGTTTAGCTGTATGTGCTGCTTCTTTTCAGTTAAATTGGACAACTTTGCCTGAAGTAAGTCCGTGGTGGCACCTTTGGTAAAGAAATGCTGCCTCTCACACTTATAATAACACTAGCAGAGGCCCCCCGTGCTGTCGCACAGGCTTTACACCGGTGATGCCACCAACATATCTGCCCCACCAGTGACAACCACTAACATTGCATTAATATAGAAGCGGGAACCCAGCGAATGCTGGCCGGTGACACTCCATACGCGGCAACTAACTTTAGAAATTTGATGTAAATCCTCATACATCAGTAGCTTACACATCCGCGGCAACTCAGTTTAGTTTGAAACTAAGATTTTATACGGTCGTGCAAAAATATCACTTAAGATTTGATATGGTGGAAACATATCCTACACAGGGCCACTTAAATGAATTAGTAGCTACTGCTGAAAATTAAAAATGACACTAAGAAAGCTTCCAACAGCACGTGGCACCTCAGTTTCGCATGACTGACACTTTCGAATGTCATTAAAAAAATTTTGAAGATGAACGCAAATAATATCCAGTGAAAATTAGAAAAGAATTTTTGTTGCACCGGAAAATGAAAACTCATAAGTCATAAGGTATCAAATAGCATGTGTCACCTCAGTTTTGCATCAAATTGAGATTTTTTAATGCCGACCAAAAAGACTTCCGAAAATTTGGAATGATGTTCGCAAATAATATCCGGTGATAATGAGAAAAATGCGTTGATGCACCGTAAACTATTAAAACACATAAGGTTTCAAACAGCATGCGCCACCTCAGTTTCCTGTGAAACTTTCAAAGACGCGCGAAATTATTAAGTGTGAACATCTAGAGTGGTGACAGCATAGCATAACCGATGGCACTTTAATAAACTGACACCTACTGCTGAAAAAGTAAAAGTGACACTAAGAAAGTTTCCAACAGTACGCGGCATCTCAGTTTCGCATATGACTGACACTTTCGAATGTCATTAAAAATACTTCTGAAAATTTGAAATGATGATAGCAAATAATATGTGGTGAAAATTAGAAAAAATTGTTGTTGCACTGGAAACTGAAAACTCATACGGTTTCAAACAGCATGTGTCACCTCAGTTTCGCACAAAAATGAGATTTTTTAATGTCACCCAAAAAGGCTTCCGAAAATTTGAAATGATGAACGCAAATTCAACCTGCTGGCAATACGAAAAATCTGTAGTTACACCGGAAACTTTGAGAAAACTTGAAAAGTTTCGAACAGCATGCGGCACGTCAGTTTTCAATCAATGATAGATTTCTCACCGGGTGCAAAAATATGACTTGTGATCATCTTGCATGGTGGAAGCATATCATTCCCGATGAGACTTTAAGAAATTGACACCTACGACTGAAAATTAAAAATGACACTTAGAAAGTTTCCAACAGCATGTCGCAGTTCA
>WJFA01002818.1:0-14607 GCA_009870155.1 Pseudobourletiella spinata | reverse complement strand
TCACTGGTTTTCATTAATAAAGCGGTTATCATTGTTATATTTTGAACAGTCGTTGATTTAATCAACTGGTCCTTCGGCGATAGACTTTCTTTAGCGCTATTTGACACGATAGCGTTAACAATGGTACTTCATAGAACCATTTGATTGATAATCCCAATTATGATTGCCATA
Organism: Pseudobourletiella spinata; assembly: GCA_009870155.1. Lineage (NCBI taxonomy): Eukaryota > Metazoa > Arthropoda > Collembola > Symphypleona > Bourletiellidae > Pseudobourletiella > Pseudobourletiella spinata. The sequence continues at coordinate 14,436 of WJFA01002818.1, read as the reverse complement.
CGAACGGTCGGCCATGCGACATTGGGGTGGGAATCAAACGGGAAAGAGAAATCAGACCCATTACTGGCAACAGAACAATGCAATCTGTCGGAATAACTTTAACATAATGTGACTTTAGCTACAGCTATGTAGTGTACCAACGTTCTGATAACAATTTACCGACTGTTTAACATTTCTTTTACACAATTCGAACCTACTATTTGTATTGTACGTTTGCTTAACTTGCAAGTAAGAGAGAAAGCGCTACCGGCCGCCATTTGTTAGATGTTACAACATAAGCTTTTGCATGAGTAGACGCCTGCAACTTGTGAGGTCACAAAATCCCCTATCCGACCTCAGTTAGCGACTGCAGTTTGCTTTATAATATTTGGAACAAATGATAGATACCTAAAACTGCAAAAATATGATTCAGGTTTAAAAATTTAGACGAAATAAAATGGATTAGTATCTTGTATCTCGCTTTTAATGCATCGCACAGTCAAAAAATTTGAATTGAGTCGATTCTGTTAAGTGTCACATGCAGTGGTGCTTTGCACTGATAGGGCTTTGCATTCGCCGTCAGGAATCCATTTGTTTATATGGAAGATTTGCTTCAGATTTGTGAGTGTCGGCGCCAACTATAGCTGCCCCTCTGAGAACAAAATGAGGACTTTTTAAAGTTTGCATTATTGGTATCTCAAGTGTTCCACTTTTTGACCTTGGTGCAAAATATTTCCGGTGATAAGTGACCCATGAATTTCATTGGTCGACCAACGTAAGGCCAAGATTCGGTCACCAAAACTTGGACAGAAGATTCGGTCGATCAACTTTAGCTTCACATTCAATTACTCAACCTGGCCATGTTATTCTAATTTCAGTCGAATTGAGTATTTTCTTTTCGAATAACTTGGTTTCCAGTTGAAAATCCCACTTGTACCCAAAGCATCTACTTCTGATAATTTCTGCCGCCTTGCTTTAAGGTAAAATAATGCTCAATGTCAACGTTCGGATTCTCATCGTTGGAATCTGCCCCTTGTTTTAAGCAGTCAAATCTACTATTTCCTTCCCAATTACGTCACCTCAGCGTCCATTACCTTCTTTTGCGTGAAACATTTCGAGGCAGTTAGCGCTAGTTCTTATCAGCAAAGAACACCTCTCCCAGTGAATGCTGAAGTATAATGCTATTCTTTTGAAGTTGACCTGAGACAGAGTCATCCTGTTTGCCATTCTGTCCGTCATTTCTGGTTATAATTAATGCTACTCAAAGGAGAGCACAAAAATTGGACATTTACCACGTTATCACTGTCAGTACCTCAGCATTAATGCTGTGACAGCCTTTCATTGACGTAATGCCGACCAAACATACGGCGGAGCTCAGTATCCTTGTATTCGCGGCTGGGTCAAATGATTCGTTGTCGTTGTTGCTGGTTCAGCGCCACAAAGAAACTGGTAAAAGTTCTTAGTTTCCATCGAGTAGTAACCCTTTTGACTGCTTAAGCTACACACCATGGACGTTTCCAGCTTGCGCTCGAATATACTCACAGCAAAGACAATAAGGGAAATCCGGAAGCTCTTCAAAATCATCGAATTCCTTCGGACCTTCCCTTTTGAGCAGGATGAAATAGCTGAAGGTATGGAAGTCCGGTGGATACGAAGTAAAAAGTTCAAGTATGCATGGTGGATCCTAGGAATACTGCGAATTTGCGTCAGTGCGATATTCACCTGTATTTGTCTCATCCGAGGAATCGTAGCACACGACTTTCAGAGACGTCTCCCTGATGTGACGCTGGACGCGGTGCAGATGACGGTGTACATGTGCACTGTTATGTTTCATATAAATTTTTGGCTGCATGGAAAGGAGATGGCACGATTAATTTCAGAAATTGGTCGCTTAAACGAACGTTTAAGTGGATTTACAGGCAGTACAGTTGGAAAGACGGATGGGTTGGACGGTATAATGGCCTACGCGAATCCAGCCACATTCGTAGTCTCTGCACTGTGGAACGTGGCATTCTTAGCAAATCCAGACAATCCTCGCTACCTCTATCACATTTTGCCAAGTACGCTGAAGTCACCGATGAGTTTGCTGCTCTTTTACGTGGCTGAGTGCTACGTAGCCTGCATTTGCATTGCCACAATAGAGTTCCAATGTTGCTTCGTCCTCATCTACGCGAAAGTTACGGGGTTCTGGCTTGAGCATTGCATAAGGTACAAATTTTTACTCGTCTTAAGTCTCCACGTCTAGTCGACGTTAGCGCGTAATGACATGCGCTTTGGATTCTAAACGTTTGATGATTGCCTAACAGGTGCCGGAGAACCCATTCTATGAGAAATACTGATATCACCAGGCACTACGAGCACCTTCGAGTTCTCAATGCCTCCTTTAATTTATGCTCATCAGACTACCTCTGGCCTACTTTGTTGATATTTTGCTTAGTCAGCCAGACTCTGGCACACATTATTGTTGTGATGTATCATTCAGACATTCCACTGATAACATTAGCATTATTTGCATGGGGTACTATCGATATTTTACTCCTCGATATCCTCCTTTTCCTAGCCTTCGGTAAGACCGGGAATAAATCTGAAGAGCTGCTAAAGTCTTTGGCACGGGACAGCATCGTTGATTCTGGGCCTGTTAGTGAAGATTCTAAATTACAGTTTAGCAAGATGAAATCAATGCGCAAACTCCAGTGCGAAGTTGGAAGCTACCTCGTTCTAAATACTCAATCTCTTACAAACTTCATGATGGTCCTCACGAGTCTTACCACTGATGCTATCGTCATACTCCGAAAGACTCATAAATGATCGAATATACGCAAGAATTTCTTATTAGCTCTCTGCTCACACGCCTCTTTAGTTGAAATACGGCCCGTTTGCAATTTGCAACTCCATGTGGAAGGTTTCAATGTACGCGCTTTTTATTTGTATTCACAAACTATTTTCATTCTGTATAAACTTTCTCACGGATCGGATAATTGCCAATCCGCAATCCGATCCGTATGACTCTGATGTATTTTTGCTCCATACGTATCCTATCCGAAAATACCCGTTTCAATCCGCGGATATCTTCGGATATCCTAAGTATACTCCTCTCGCAGTTAGAAGTCATTTTGACAACTAATCCTCTAATTTTAACGAAGAGTGAAGACATGGAAACTCAAATAACGTCAGCCTTCTGCCGCCATCTTGAAAATGGGATTGCCTACTTCTCTAGAAACAAATTGGAATTAATAATAGTATTTTGTTGAATGTCGAGGTTGTATTTAGTCTGCATCGCCAAGTTTCCAAGATATTCAAATTTGAAGTTCCGCCGAAATGATTCTTGACAAATCTCACATGGGATTTCCAAAAGGTTTAATGCTCCCAAACGCAATTAAAATTATCGAAGAATTTGAATTTTTCGACATAACTGATCATAAATCAACGGAAATGTCTATTCCGACGCGTTTTTGCACTGGTTTGTATAAATACATTTTTTTAAAATAACAGTCTAACCCTTTGGGTACATTAAAATCCTTGTGGGAAATCCCGTATTAATATTCCTAGGCACGACTTCGGTGAAACTTCAAATTTGAATATTTTGAAAACTAGGCGTTAGTTAGTTGGGCGATGCATCCACCTTACCCTCCAGTTGAGACCTCTTCGTTGTACACAAATAGATTGTGTACATGAACCAGCGTCCTTAAGTATAGCGTAAACACAATATTTTAAGAAACATCTATTCGAATCCGATCCAAATTTCAGTGGATCGGCTATCCGCTTATCTGTATCCGAGAAGCTTAATTTCGGATCAGATGGACGCCCATCCGATCCGCCACTTCGAATATGCACAGATTATCCGATCCTTGAGAAAAATTAATTCTGTAGACTATTGATAAGATGTATGTGTTGGTAAGGCCTTTTATTGTAATAAACTGAAATGAAACATTGACCTGAATATGTCTGTGACAGCATATACTTCTCTTCTACGTGCTTTCTTTTTCAAAAGATTTAATTTCACTAGATTCTGAATACTGTGACCGTTCGACTCAAAACCAAAGCATGTATAAACTAAAACAACGTAATACCTCAATCCTAGCGTGGTTCTAATGAAACTTATTGACCCGGTGGTATTTAAAGGATGGGGTGGCTGTGGTAGGCTTGTTACGCTCAATCTGGTGCATCATTTAGTCGAATTAATGTGTTATCGTTGGCTTGGAATTGGAGCTGAGCAATGTCGGAGGCCGCGGTCGGAGTGCAAAACGTTTCCCGATGTTGCCTCCAAGTGTGCCTAGAGTACCTCTATGGCGTACAAAAAATATCTATGTTGCTTATTTAGACTATGCAAATCAAAAAGGGCAAATGCGAGAGCCAGAAATGTCTGTCTTACCTAACTACCTGTAACCACATCCGCGGATGTGATGAAACAAAAGGAACTTTAGATCTGTAGCTATGGTAATAAATTAAATAATTCCATTGCACATGAGGTCATTGATCACATTAATGGTGAATGTTCTCAACTGGAAGTGCTCATTATTCCCTAAGCCATTTGCCGCCGATGCGATGGACGCTTCGTTATCCACTGCCCAGCCTCGTCTTTTTTTTCTGCCCGTCTCGCCCAGCTTTTTATGAGGAAAAACTAAATATTTTCACTTAGACTCATGCTACAACAGGAATCGTCCATCAAAAGGGTGAAATTAGAGGCAAGCTGAATGAGTCCTCTGGTAGACATTTGAATGAAAATTGAGTGACAATAATTTGCGTTTATGTGTTTTAAGCGCACGTCATCTTCAGGTCGAGAAACATTATACCAGGCTCTCTTCACCTCGTTTTAATTTGAGCATTTAATTTGACTATGGATTGGCTCAGTATATGGTTAAACTTGACAACGTCAGCCAAGTATTGTAACAACGTCACTGAAAACATAGATGCGACAGGACATATGACTATTTTATGTGAGAAGTAGAATTTACCCACGTAGAACCGACTGTAGGCAAAATGTTATAACGAGTCGTTGGAAGAATTCAGCAACCTGTAGAAAATGCGTATACAGCCTCTAATGACTGTGAAAGCAAACATCTTCCCCCGGATATATTTGCACTGGAATCTTTCCTCGCGTTCCTGAAGTTGTCTCATCAAACGTCACTCAGGTGTGAAAATACAAGCACTTACATAATTATTTACAGCTATTCTTTTGCATGAGCTGCTTAATTTCTTGATTCTTTGCTCGTACAGCATAAATTAAGATCTAAAGTCCATAAGTGTCACAAAGATGGACGTTATCACTGTAGAAAATCGGTTGAAAGACTCAACTGAAAATCAAGTATTTTAACTCAATTTCACAAACTGATATTTCTACACTTTGATCTTTCATACCAACTTTGAGTGTGATCTAATTCGATTCCATGAATCTCAAAACAAATATTTCCATAAAGGACCATCTCATATTTGTTTCATCCAAAATTATTTTCCCATAAACGCCATCATCACCTTTCGATACGCATTCCTTCAGACATAAGTGCATTCGACGTCAGCCAATGAAATGACATGGGTGATAAGCAGACTCATATTAATGATGTAATCAGTTGACACATGACTAAGTTTCCCTCCAAAATTTCATATGAAGATGGTAAATATCAGAATTTTATCTTTCACCAGCATTTTGAGTCACAAAAACGTATTTGATTGGGATATTCCAGTTGTGACGGTCTAGTTTTTCGATAAGAAAATCACACCTCGTAAGGGTTTTCTCTAATCTGTCAACATCTTTGTTTGAAGAGATTCGAGTAATCAAAAAGCCATTATTTTTGTTTAAATCGCCACCCCACAACATTAAAAAGTCCGAGTTCTGAGATAGCTATCTACTGGTTGTTTCAAAATTGAAAAAATGATGGTAACATAATGATGAAATTCAGTACTCATCTTCAGGATAGATTATCGACCAGGAGTTGGTACTAACAACTCTCTACCGACGTATCTATTTACGTAAGGCTTTGACAGCAGAATCCTAACCCAGTTTAATAGTGTGTGACAAATGAATTACACACCTTTCCTTATTTCGGGTTAATTGAGGCTGTAGACGAGTCCTAAATTCTGTAGCTCGTCTTTAACATGCTGCATTAGTTTTGCTAGCCTTTTGGAATTTGGTACCATCCAGTCGATTCTGTTGCAATAACGTGAGCTAAAACATGGGCTCAGCAATTATGGCGACAGTAAAGCCCAATCTTGCTATGTGGGGCAGTCAAATCATTCTCAATACATTTCCAGCTGCTCTCTCATCGGGAATTACAAGGTCTCCAGGTGCTTCAGCGCTGCCTTAGGGAACTCCTAATGTTTACAATTTACTAAAATTGTGCCGCTGAAACTGTCGGATAATATCATTCAGCAGCAGAGGTTATATCGACTGCACGCATGAGCATAGTCTGAACGTATTGAGTAGATACTCCATAGTCAGTGCAGATGAACGTGCCAAGCAACCGCTTTCTGAAGCCTGAGAGTCCAGCCACGAGGAGGGTACAGTGATCCTGTACTTGCTCTCAAGGAAAGAACTTTCTCCCCTTCGCAGCCTAAAACCCATCCGCTCTAACCCAGTGTGGTTCAGTCCCTTCCCGGATTTATTCCATCAACCCCACATCCAAGTGTTGATTTACCTCCGGACTACAACAGACCTAGTTTCTCCGCTCCGTTCCTCCAAACACATTACAAGTGGTAGTATTTCATCGTTGCTCCGAAGTGGTTCCCCACTCCCATTCTCCCACAAAGGGAAACAACACGCTACCGCTTGCAATCTACTAATTCGACAGCAGGACAGTGGAGGCCTGAGTAAAATCACTTTGGTGAGTAAACAAAAGCACTGAGACTCCTCATTCATTGCCATCCGCTCAATTCTTGACGCGACTTTGAAGGTACAGAGAGGAAGAGACTGAATAATTTAGCGGTTTAGACATTTGTAATGTAAATTTTGTTGACTCGGAGTTCCGGCACGCGTTGTACAACAACTCGAATCTCCTTACCCCCCTCTGCCCGCTCACCAGAAGCATGACCCTTGTTGACGTTGTTGACGGTGACTGAAGAGTCTTCAGTCGAGCGTGACGGCCCAGAGATCGAGTTTTGTTTATGAAACAGTCGCTTCTTCAGTGTTGTCAGCTGAACCCTTGGCTTCTGCACTAGTTTCCGCCCACGAAAAATCCCTACATGAGCATAGTACATCCACCAAATTGTGTACTAGTAACGCTTGGATTTTTCTGAATTATTCAAATTCATGGAAAGTTGCAACGAGGAGGAACTAACCCGGTGGACTATGAACTTCTGTAGCCGGCTGCCCCTCGTTGCCCTTTCCCGGTACGTATTCCTCTATCATATAAAATAGATAGCTCGTCAGAGCGTAAATGATTGCCGCAAATCGAGTCCAAAACATTAAGGTAACATGCCTACTACTACATGAGACCACGTGATGGATGTGTGTGAGATTCTTGTGTGACTATTTCAAAGGCTTTCCCTCAAAAAAAAGAAGTAGAAAACGTATGCCTTTTTTGTGGGGAAATTTTTAAACTTGCCGTATGTAATTTCAAATACATCCAACTGGGCCTTGTTTACCAAGTTCAGTGGAGATATACCTTGAAGCCACATTTGTGGCTTCCACATCCTCGTCACCAAGTTCTTGAGCTTGCGAAGCTGTCTAGGAATGGTGGAGGAAGAGATACGGATATCCCGGTTGAGTGCAGATGAGGGAGCCATTTCCTTTGCAACTTTTCTGATTTCCGCCGGGCGCCAAAACTCAAAGCCGGACTTGAGTGGAAGTCCTTCTCGGACGGAATTACTATTAGTTCCCGGAGTGAAGAGAAGGAGCTAAAGTGGGAGCGAATCACGTCCGACACTCTTGTCAGTTCCACTTCCAATGTAATGGTACAGTACAGAGCAGGGGGAAAATTACAACTGTTTTACGACCGATTGTTAGTAGTGTTACGAAGTACTGGCAGGATGCCGGTACCGCACAATAGCGCATCCCAACAGGACAATAATTTATTTTCCTGCCGATTCCCAGAACCGAACACACCAATCTAAGCCTTCCCCTCTTCTTCTACAGTCAAGTGTGCTAAGACTTATTGGACTCTAAAAATATTATTTCTGCAAAGCCCATCCACACAATGGTATAGTCGGGATCGACAAGCGTCAAGTTCTATACCGCCACATGCTCTTACTGCCACGCCGAGTTTTCATGGGACATCTCTGATTTCCAAAGTTCATACTACTACCGTTCAGGAAGGCAAGAAGTAAAACTCTCGTCAGTACCCTGAAAACTGACTGTAAGACCCTCCCCCATTGAAAATCAGCCGGAGCGGGTTTCAGGGTTGTCAAAGCGCCGAGATTTATAATGCAAACTGTAATGTATTGAATCGATCGGAGGGCTCCATGCAGACTGTGCATACCTGTGAGGACGTGAAAAACATGTGTGTATGGGGTAGGATGGGGGAGGAGGAACTAGTGGAATGTATAAACTCAATAATTTGTCGCTCCGAACAACACTATACTCTGCCTCCTCTTCGGATCCAATCTCTGAAAAGTTGGAGGGGCGATCAACAAAGGGAATCCCGGGATATCCTTCGGCTAATCAGTCCTTTTCAACTCCCATAAATCTTACACAAATCTCTTTGAATCTGCAGATAAACTTGCTGAGCCCAACTTGGTCTCTTTTCCTCCCAGCCGCAGGACCACGAGTACTGTGGGAGACAGAGAAAACTTCCCCTTGGGACCCTCTATGGTCGCCACGCCACCCAAACGGTTACCAATAAAAGTGCAGTTGGGGACTCTGATACTTTTACGAACTTGATCGCCGATCCGTGAAAAGACCCAGGATCGCGTCAACAGTAACACTCTCACCAGAAGGGCCCAAGTTTCCCTCACATGGTGTCATAGGATGTCCAGCCCCTCCCTCCGGAGAACCTCAGGATCGTCATGGAAGTTGGATCGCATCTCTGGATAATTTCAACCTCCCTTGCTGTCATACTCTTGCTCCAAGGTAAAATACATTTCTGTCGTGCTTTTGCGCTCTGAGACAGGGGATGGTATGGCTTGGGCAGCCGTGGCCTTGGTAAAGCAGATTCTTTTTGCAAAAACTATTTTGTTGCGGAGGAGTGGGGGGGGGAAAGTTACACCACCACACCCTTTTATGGCTCAGCGAGATTAGTTTTGAGAAAGAAAAAGTGGTCAGGAAAAAACTAAAAAAAAAATATAATGCGACTTGCTTTCATCTTTCACTTGAGCGGGGTGGCTGAGAGGAGAGGCCTGTGTATGTATGTGTGGGGAATAAATGGGAAAGATTATGAAGGCCGGTGCGGAGCCTATAAATCACAATCACAAAGCAATTCATAAATATAATCCTCCCGGTTCAAAGGCCGGCAAAGGGGCTTTATGTACACGGAGGATCATTTACCACTTTTAGAACACATACGGAGGACTGTAAGAAAAAAACGCTTAACCATATGAGTATCCGCTCCACACACGGGGATTTATATTAAGGCACCGGGAACGGGCTTGGAAAAGAAGCGTCTTGAGAAAATTGATAACGTTGAAACGGAGGAGGACAGACAGGAGGGATAAGTAGAGAGAGAGACAGAGCTAAAGCTTTGTGAGGAAAGTAGGGCTACGTATAGCTCGACCATGATTGAAGTAAGTGGAGCCTACGGAAAATTGTATAAATGGCCTTAGCCACATTAAAAGGGTCACCATCATTTGTCCGTCCGGTCTACGCATCCAAGCTTTCATAAGGTAAAGTCCACCGCATGCGCATCAAGTCTGTATGGAAATGGTTTTGAATTAAACTCGACGGCCGCAATTCATCATCCACCTCAAATCCCTCTCGAACGGACAGACAAAATGGGTCTGGGGATGGCCAAAGACGTGTCTAGTAGAAAAACCTTGCACGCCGGAGTTTGCTTTCTCCCCTCCCCGTATGAAACTGTATAAAATTTGAATTCATTTAAAACACGTAACATTTCCCGCGCCCTTCTGTCTGCCGAATTGTGACAGTTGATCAGGAGAATCTTCTTGGGCTCCGTCGGTGAGCACAACCATTAATTTTGATATTCCGAGTGGTTCAAAAAAACTTAATTTTATGTGACAGGGTGCCCGGCTCTGAAGTACGTGGACATTTCCGTGCCCCAGTTTGCTCGTCGTGGGTCCGACGTCCACCTGGCCTGCAAGTATGACGTGGAGGTGGGAAGCGTGTATGCTGTAAAATGGTACAAAGGGCTGCAGGAATTTTATCGCTACGTGCCCAAGGAAGTCCCACCTGTTCAAGTTTTCCCGCTGCCGGGCATTCACGTGGAGGTAAGACGCGGGCTTTATGCATGTATAGATGGTGGGGATGAGTGACTTCTCATTCGATCACTTCATACGTTTAGCTTGTCTCCTAAATTCAAGTGTTGTGAATCACAACGTCACAACTTGTGAGTGAATGAATGCTCTGTGGTTTGTGCAATTGTGATAGTGTTGTGATTAAACTAAAGCATTTTCTCCTTTTTATTATTATATGGTTTTGTGAACGATTGCTCTTGTCTGAAGTCTGAACTTGAGAGACCAGTGGAAGTCGTTGTATCCGTTTAGTTATTTTTTGCCAAGTTTTTTTTTGTGTGCACTCCGCGCCAGAGGAACCGTGGAAGTTGGAAAATGGAGTATCGGATATCAGATCCTCTCTCTCTCTCTCTCTCTCCTCTGGGTTTTGTCCCCAAGTCGTCCTTCATCTTGTCATTAAATCACGTGACAGAATTCAAAGAAAGCTTCGCTCGGATCTTGATTTATGTTCCCATTAATCTCTTCCGTTAAAGCGTGTTGAAAGGAAATAGAGTATCAATAAAATCCCGTCCTTTTCCCCAACTTGTCCTCACCTTCTTTGCCTTTTTTCTCTCTCTTCCTTCACTGCCCACATTCCTCCAAGATATTTTCTTTCCACTCATCCAAACCGGAAAATGTTATCCTGACTTTTAGAGAAAGGCTAGGGGAGTCTGAATTATTGATTGCAATTCAAGTCATTTTTATACTGTTACTTGTTACTGGTTTATTGTCTGTTATTGCGTCATGCATTTGTTTGATGTTGGCCAAAAAAAAGTTTGTGAAACGGGTTCCACATATATTGCTGTAAGCAGTACGAGACTGCATGATGTGCGTGAGGTTGACTTTGACAAACTTCCAGTGTCCCCATTGAATGCAAATGTATTAACATCTCAGTGTTCCTTCCAGGTTTCCAAATCTGACGAGCATAACGTAGTACTCAGTGACGTCCCCCTCGAGATCTCCGGCTCCTTCAAATGCGTTGTTTCAGCCGAGACGACGTTCGAGACGCTCGCAGCACAGGACCAGCTCACGGTTGTGGGTGAGTTTTATCCCGTGAGAGTAGCATCTATGATGATTATTATTGCTTTGCTACATGGGGGGATCCCAATGGTGGCGGAAATGGGGATTTGATTTATGGGGAGAAAAATCATGGAAGGAGGAGCGTAAGTGGTCGTAAATGATTTCATCCAACGAGCCATCCAAGTAATGAGGATTCTGTCAGTTAATGATTTAGGTTGAGGCAGCTAATGTTGGAACACGGAGGAGCTCCTATAAGTGAACGGCAATGCAAAAATCATTGTTCCATACCAGCAGACCATTTTCCCTCCAAAGAGTGCGGCACTGTGTGTGTGATGACATAACTATAAAGGGAACTGATACGTATACGTTCTGCTGACCATAGCCACGGTGTCATTATACTCCCCACCCGCCCGCTCGCCTGTCATCTTGAGCCGAAATGGAGTACATTCCAACGTACACTGCACTACTCGCGTGAGGCCTAGGAGAGTCAGTTTGACTGGAAATCATTAGTCCATTCCTCGGTGTCGGAGCTTTCACGGAGTCGGGAAATATGGAAGAGAGAGACCTGTCCCGATTTTCCTTTCTCCCTGAAGGGAAGGAGAGATGTGTATGAGGGTGTATGTGTGTACATATTGCGGACAGTGCTTGGATCATGTGCTGACGGGGGAAGGAGAACGTGTGTTCATCAGTTATTCTTTTCTGGCTTTGGCAGATCCAGTGGAGCTAGTTGGAGGGCGGGTGGTGGTAGCGTTAGTAGTAGTTGTAGTAGGCAGGGAGCTGCCCTCCGAGTCCATAATCCATATTTTCCAACTGCCATTCATGTCAGCGTTTCCAGACGCCCGGGCTTGCTTTTCGTACTTTTATTACTTTTTTCTTGTCGCGTCGCGAGAAAATCGTCGGAATCCTCCCCATCCCCCGTGCAATTCAATCTAAGAACTCCATCTTTTCTCGCTTCCACCGTGTGTGGGTCCCTCCCCGGTGATAAAAGCTACAAGTTCCAACTACGGGCTTCCCATCCTCCTGTCGCCCTTTTATAACGTCGTCGTTATTGTAGGAGCATCAGCATGGGTCCCGGAATATTTAGGATACGAGCTCATCGTTCTTGTAATAATTACAGTTTAGCGGTGGCCCGATTCCCTATCGCGGATCGGACCGTCTCCGTCATAGTCATGAGCCTGGAGGATATGGTGGGGCGGGAGCATGGTGATAAATCAGGGCGTCCTTTCCCAGCTCAACATATATAAAGATATATAATTCAGTTTGGAGCGGGCGGATTTTTAAAAGCTCAGTCTCCCGGTCATTCCCTGAATGTGGAGGCACAGAGTACTTGAATCTCTGAAAGCTCCGTATTCTGCTTTTAAAGCCCCAATATTAGCAATAGCTGGAGTGAACATAGAAAAATGAACTGTTCACCACGCTGAGACGCACGCACGTTTGAAAGAAGTCAGCTGGGCGGCGGGTAGGAGATCTTATACATGAGCGGAAGAAATCGCCCCGCTGTCTCTCTCTCTCTCTCTCTCTCTCTCTGGTCCCATGGAGCATATAGGAGAGAGTTTGGCTGAATAGACGGAATTGGGTAGGGAATGGAAACTACTGACAAATGCAATTCATCTTATTTGCTCAGGCTGAAAGGCTCCCGTGTGCGGGGAGTAGTGTATGGCGGTCCTGAAAGGAGGTAGTCCGGAGGAAGGGTTGTTGTGACGCATTTGGCTGACAGGGTGGACGGAGGGTCCTGATGAAAAGTGACACGTGTGGGTGCCGCTCTTCCTCCGGCCATATTGTCCCGGGTCTGGCGGGGATGTGTAGAGGAATTAATGGAAAATTGGTGCTCTAGTAATTGGGGATGACAGACCGTCGGTGGAATTGGACCGCATCGAATACCAGCCTGGAGAAGCTGTCCTCGCCCAGTGTCATACGCCGCCTTCTTACCCCGCCGCAAACGTCACTTGGTACCTGGACGATACGAAAGTGAGCCTTCTTCCCTCTCTCTGTTGTTCCCATTCTCATCCCGGTGTAATTTTACGACGGTGAGCCAAGGTCAGGCGGGAGCAGCCGTTGGGCAGAGCCCGTGCGGGATTTTAAATTGATAAAATGGAGATAAATGGCGTGTTGGGGAACTTACATGGTTCCCTGCGCTGCTGGGGAGCTAAAACTTTTATGCCGATGGCCAACTTACTACCGGAATGGTTAATTAAAAGTTATCTCTCCTTTCCAGATGAGCGACTTACTGACCAAGACTGAGACCCGGAGGTGGGGCATCGACCCCGTAGTTCAAGTCACGCGGTCAAATATATCATTTCGTCTTCCTGGCCCCATGTCCCCCGGCCCCTTCTGTCTCAAGTGCAGGGCGACGGTCTACTCAGCCTATGATAAGACGACGGCCATCTCCATCGAGCCCATCCAGCCCCAGATATCTAACCCGCACTCCCTCCTCCGCTCGGGTAAGCAAATGAATGAATGGGATGAAACATGAACATTTTAATCAGCCATACTACTTGCTATATAGTGGATAATAGCCAGGGGACCTTCCCATTCATCCCTTCATTCCATTGTCTCTCTCTTTCTGTTCTCACACAGGTTCGCGGAGCCAAAAGCCACTCATCCTGCTCATCCTTGCGTATCACCTCTGGCTAGCTTTGTTGTGGCTAGGCCCACCCCTCCTCATCCTCCCGGAAAATTCACTAGCGGAATTGAAGTGGAGCTAATCAGCCGGCTCAACCCGTTATATTACGTCCCAGACACACACACACACACACATACGCTGCATTGCTCCATTTCTCCGGTTACCTCCTCCGCCCGCAGCGTGGAAGAAGGGACGACAAGGATTTTTGGACGGGTGGAACCTTTCAATTTTCACTATATATGGGTATTAATCCGCGGAGACACGGCTGAAGCATCCATACCGGCATCGCACGAAGAGTGAAAACTGAACTGAACTGAGTTGAACGGAGTCAAGACTACCTCAATATCCCCGTTGTGTGTATGTATAATCATGTGTGGCATGCAATGAAAGGATCGGGAGAGGATTTCGGGTCGTAATTATGGTATTTCAACGGCTGCGGCGACAGGCGAATCACTATTGATTCCCCTCCCTCCCCCTTTCTCCCCCACTTTTTCAACTCA
>WJFA01002817.1:0-14615 GCA_009870155.1 Pseudobourletiella spinata | reverse complement strand
GATCAACAGCCTTGGCCTAGCTTATATTCGTCTTCGTTCTTCTCACTTCTCCAAATCTTTTCGGCAATAAGTTTAATTCAACGAAGAGACTCACTTTGTCTTCAGCATTCTCATTCCACTGTGGTGTAATGCATGTGGAAACCGGCTAATACCTCCTCATGCTATGCTCTAATGGCTAATTGTTATTTATGACTATGGTGGTTTTGAATCTCGAAGAAAATTTAATGGCTACCACCTACAACTCAACCTTGCCTATACTACATTGCTCCTCCCTGGCGCCACGCAAAACTGCAGCATCTGCATAACCACAGAATACTGCTGTGGAAACGATCCTATCTGTACCCATAATAGCTGCTACTATCTGCTCCACTCTGCGAGCACAAAATTCGCTGATTCTGAAGGCAACTCCCGGATGTTCATTTTGGTGTGACAAGCTAAACTTAGTAAGTTACAGAGCACTGCGCGTTGCACGGAGTTTAGTGAGAGAATTAAAAGGAACTTTAGCCATTTGTGCTGTGCAGCTGCATAGGCACATAGGCGTAAAAATGTCAACATAAATGCAGATGCAGCAGAAAGAGCATCCAAGTCAGCAGCACTTTGTCACATAACGTGGAGTACTTTCACCAACAACAGGGCGTAGTATATCATTCATTATCCAAAGAAGCATATAAACACACGGAATTGGATCGTTTCGTCCATCATGTTTGCAAATAAAAACGATTTATTATCGCACACGTGAGTCCACCTGTGATGAGGGAGCTTGAGTCAGAAATAAGATTTTCCAGCCCCATTCCATTCAAGCCTGCGAAGGATGAGTGGCCTTGTTCATCCAACTACACAACAAAGACCCCACTAATTCTTGGTCGTTCAACCATCATGGTAGATCTTGGACGCGCGGGACATCTTGGCTACCTCCTGGTAGGGCTATAAGATGCCGTGCGGTGTCACTGCGTCGTAAGAGGCTGTAACAGATACTGCAAGGAGTATAGTTGCAGAGCAGGATCACAGCAGCACTCAGTGTAGCGTGTAGCGGAATGTGGGGATATAATACAAGTGCAGTACGAACACGAACCACTTGGCAAGGTCATGATGCTTTTCCAACTTGCTTGAAAACGTATCAAAACAAACTGTCCCATTCTGTATCAGACGCAGATGCAAGATATAGGTTTCACGTGGTTGTCATAAACTTGTTCCCCTTTCCCTCTTTCACGGCTCATCTTCTTCACATCTCGAACGTTGGATCATGGGGGCAGAGGAGAAGTTCAGAGGCTAAAATACTAATTTTTCCTCCCAAACCCACCAAGTGCGTCAGTCAGTGCGTCGATGCAAGTTTACATGACTCTTGCCAAGAGTTGCACAATCAACCTTGATGTCCCTGACAAGACGTAGGAAATCATGCATTCACACATGCAATTCTGCAGGCTCCCAACCAAGCATTCTGCTTGCATTTGTTTCAGCTGAGGATCTTGAGCACTCTAATATAACCATGCTCAGCCAGGGTGACGATGACGCGGTGATAAGAAGGGAGAAGCAAGAGCTAAATGTCGCGGTGAAACATTGGTGGTGGCAGTGGTGGAGATAGGCAGTCGGAAAGGAATGGGATTAAAGTGTCCCACAATGTATTCAAGTCACCGCTGGGGACGCTAATGAAGACAGAAATAAGGAGAGCTTTGACATAGTGTCCTAAAAGATCTCCTGAGATGTTACCGACAACCATTTAGGCAGCAGACTTAATCATCTCTAAGCATTTCAAATGAAAACCGCTCCTTTATTCCACACCGCGCGACCCCCTCATGCATACATGTATTGCACTACTCCCGCACGGTCAAACTCTAGCCCACAACCCTTCTATTTGACGCGAACAAACTTGGTCCAAATCCCTTCCTGACTGCTTGACAAGGGGCAGGGAGTAGAGATGACTAGATTTTCCGTCTATATCATCAACTTGACGCGATCTGCTGTGACATTAAAGCAGGGCGTGGGAGCCAGCCGGAGGAACAAATGACAGTTCTCTCATGATGAGTCTGCAGTAATATACAACAGGGCGGCCTACATAGTCCACATTCCCCATCAACGACTCCGTAATTGGCCCACCATCCGGAAATTAGGAAAACACGATTTATTCTCGCTAATGTCGCTCAGTTTCGCAGAGTTTCATTCCAAAATCAACAAATAAAGTTTTACGTTACAAGCGAGGGGAAAGGAGAGGTGAAACTCACCATGGAAATGATTGCGATGTTCCTTGCTCCTTGGCGAATATCTCCCAGACCGCAGCAGCTCCGAACGCTAGCCATGCTGACAAAGTTATGTCTACTTTTTCTCAGTTCAGTGACTGAATAGCCCGTGGGGGATTATAAAAGCTTTCAATGAGGTATGATTATGTCTCCTTGGTACGAAATCGGAAAATATACTGTACACTTTTGAATTACTCTGAGGAAATTCTGTCCTCGGATGAAATTAGTTACCAGGATGTGTAAAACAAGCAGAAATATCCGGATTGCTATGTTGCATTTGCATAAATACTGGCTGCATAGACTGGATGAGGGACGAACTCTGTATGATATTAGTATGAATTGAGAGGCTTCAATCAAATTCCACTGTAACTTTTAGTTCTTGTTACTCCAAAGCAAATTCAGAGCAGCTTCATAGACGAATTTCTCCTCTCCTCTCGTCCTTCTTTGTCTGGGTCAACAATATTTCACTTGTCCGTTCACATAACAACACTAGGACCACCGCACTGGTTGTTCCACCTGAGCAACTCTTAAGCTCTTCAAGCGTATTCCCCAGCACAAGTCTCGGTCGGGACAGGCCCAGCAGCGGCGATTGTCCGAGGATTAGTATTATTTTCCCACGAGGAATCAGACGTCACGCTCACGTCTTCTCACATTGCACCAAGACACACTGTCAGAGGCGTGAAGATTACTCCCGCTCAAGCTCTGCGGAACTGTAAAAAACCAAAATCAAACTTTGTTTAGCATATAATACCCATTAGTTGGCTCATATGAAGGTAGGATCCTATTGCTCAAAAGTGCATTTGTCAGAAATCCCACTCTGAAAAACTTGCTCTTCTCTATCATCAGCAGTATGTGGCCCTGAAACTTGATCCGTGGGACTAGAAACAAAAATTGTGACAAGGCAAAACGAGGAGGAATTTTATTCCTCGTTCTAGGTACTAAATTTAGTTTGAGAAAACGCCTTTGGAAAACCAGCTAAATGGACAAATGACCACTGTGAGACGGTGCGTTCCACAACAATGCCTCTTTTATCGTCACCTCTTTTAACAGAGTGCCAATTTCCCTGTGCGCCAACAACAAGAGAATGACAACCGGTCTCACATTTCTACACACATACGAATCCTCCTGCACAACACACACTTCTAACTGTCCTCCTGAAACTGATATGTGGGGAATGCGAGGCACATGCACGAACCATTACTTGTTGCTGTTTGTGCTCCAAAGAGAAGAATGAGGAACGTGGCTCGGTTGATCCTGAACTTGCTCCAAACCTTTCGTGAAGGAAGCAGAGAGCTAAAGACGCCTCTTGCAGGCTGTATAGACGTCGTCACGGCAGTCTACTAACTGTTTCTCCTTCAGCGGCAGCAATCACTGTGCGCACCACAAATGGGATGAGGGATGCGGTTCTGTGTTGTGTGTAGTGTACGTTTGTGTGGGACGGGAGGAAGCAACGAGGATCCTGCGTGTATCTGCCTCTGATTCCGCATCCATCGTCTCCATTCTGTACTTACCCCTTCCCTGCCTTCCTTCAGTATTATTTTCGGCTTCGTAAGAGGCTCAGGGTCGGAGAGCTAGTTTGCACACCACTCCCGTCCCGAAAACACGGGCGAGCAGGAGCTTCCTTACAAAAGAACCTTGAATACTAAAACAGTGTTGTTATAGCTCTCTCGAAGCAACGTGGTTGGATCCCGGTAGCTCCACTCCACATTTAAGCTGGTAGTCTAGAGGAGTTTCAACTACAGGACTCACTTTCTCAATCTCTTTTGCCCAGTTGAAGAACCTTCTCAAGAAATTTGGTAGAAGGGAGTTTACTTTTCCTAATCGTGGATCAAGAAAGAACTTACTTCAGCACTTGACCCGAAGGAGGGTTCACCAAATGCAAATTAAAGTTCTCGTCTTCAGGTGTACTACATCTGAAAGACAGGCATACCCCTTTGTCTTTAGCGGAGTGGATTGACGTTTCAAACATATTGCTCCGACTCGACCCTCCTTCTGCATGCATTCCGCGCCCACACTCTGTGGCTCCAACCAGATCATCATCTCACATGTGCACTTTCAAGCTTGAGAATAAATCACACAGATCTGTCTTTTAGCACATAGTCGTAACAGATGATAACAAACAGATAATTTTCCTTGGAGGATAGAACCACCCAATTTCATTCGATAACTCGGTCAGATTCTTTTTACAAACTCTCCTGCCTGCTCTGAAGTAGAGGGATTCTTGTAGTGTTTGAACATGATTTGGAAGATTCCTTACGTTACTATACACTACTACTGCAAACACGATGACGGTCTCAGCCTGCAGAGAGGGGCATGAAGATTGGGACCGCGAAAACCACGCACGATTCACTCATCATTTGTATGTAAATGTGACAGTTTTAATTCCAGCCCAGTCGCCCCACACAGCACGCAATGGCCAACGGCCTAGCAAATATGGGTACAGGTTCACAATGTATTCCTCAGGTGCATTTGGAGCAACTCACAAACATTGTTGCTCGTGTGGTTCACATTCTTTCGCCGCTCTTTTCTCCCATCTGACGTTGTGCAAAAACAATACAACCACCACCAAAAACTCCAGTAAATTACGGTATTTCCCCAATATTCAAAGCCATTTATTCATTTAAATCAGAAACAGTAATAATTGCATTCCCACTGTTTTCATCGCCCACAACCATCCAGCTTATATGTCCATGCCGTACCTTTAATATTCTCAATCTCTTGCCCTGTCTGCCCGGACGATTCGATGAGAGTGTGAACATCGTGTCGACCTCCTCTACGGTATCCTGTGGGGAATGTGGAGACAATCGCTGTGCGATAAGAAAGTCAACGCGGACATGACGGAAGGGAGCAGGGCTGAGGGTGATGTGATGGATCACGAATGAGTCTCGGAGACCTTAAGTTCATCGCATGCTAAATGAGTCGTTTCCACATCTGCATGCGCACGTACACAGTACTTACACCCCACTTCCTACTTGAGGATAGGCATAAGGCCTCCACGAATAGTTAAAATTATTACGTAGTGGTGCGAATGCCAAAAATGTCTATAATAAACAGAGATGACTCCTTGCGTACACGGGATTTTTTTGCGAGTGTTCCGAACTTGCCTTCATAGATTACACGTAGGAGAGTGCATTGCAGCGTAATGACTTCAAACCCAGAGAGAGATAGAGGCATTGATGCAATCATAACAAAGCGACATCGCTGCAGAGAGTGTACATGACTGCAGGATCCAGTCACAAAGTTGTGGAATGAGCTGGAGCGGGAAAAGGGGCTGTGCGGGATGGTGGTACACCAGCCTTGGAGCTCACAGTCACAGTCAAAGTTGGGGAGCTCTGCTACCTTCCCCGTAGTTTTGGTGTATAGAAATGTTTGGAATTCTTGAGGACAGGAGCTGTTGTTGAGAAGCTTCACGTCGCATGAACAGAGAGCAGGATGAATGGGAAGAGAGAAGGCGAGGGAGCATCCCTGCTGAAAGCTCAGCCAGCAATGCAATGGTTTAAATATCCGGGCCACCACGAGCTATTAAAGGTGCTTCGGGTAAACATAATGTGTGTACCAGAGGATATGAGGACGCCCCTCACGAGGAACTGGTTGGGAGTAGACAATGGTACACACACATACACACACACACACACTGCACTGGAAGCGCGTCTTAAAAAAGGCAGCCGATGGAGAATTTCGACAAGGATTTTTATGGTTACAATAATAATAACGTGTTCTCCAGAACAAACCTGCAGGAATAGAACATCGGAGCCGGAGAAGGCTCGAGGAGTGAAGAAAAAACAGTTTTTTACACCCTCTCCGCCTGTTTCTTCTCTTTTAGTTATATTATGACCAACCAGAGGAGATTCAGTCTTAAGAATGCCTGCTGATCTTAATACCTTTTATTATTGTATACAGATACATATCCACCGCGTGGAGCAATAAAGAAATTTTATCCGCACCCTTTCATCCCTTTATGATGCTTAGCCTATATAAGCCAAAGAGCGGTAGACCATGTGTACGGGGAACCTGTTCCACACACCGCGTCGTTGTCTCTTCTGCGGTTCCCGAAACGATGCACATGAAGGGGCCTCCGCACCTCAAAAAGGTAACAACAAGTGTAGGTTCGAGTACAGCTCCACAGACGTGCACACGGTAATGCTAACAGTACACTCCAATGGCATTTCCAGTCACTTCGGTCAAGTGTCATCGCCGTCAAAGAGTATAGCTACTGTGCTCTTCTCCGCACTTGACAGTCATGGTGACGAGCAGCAGTGCCCTCAGTTACAGTGGGGAAGGTGAGATCACAAGTCTCACTGTAATTTCCTCGTCATCCACCGTCGTAATCTCGAGCAGTTAGTAGAACTTGAACTCTGTGGTTGCGCAAAGAGGATCGCCGCCAGATATAAGATCTGTGTGTTGAGTCTTGCCATTCGACGACTTGACGACTTGACCGCCCGCCCCCTCCATCCGCCTGTTTTGAGTTCCCTTTTCTTCTTGCATTTCAAAAGGACGGTCTCCATCCAATCCAAGTTAACCACCTGGCGGAAGGGCGCAAATTGTGTTTACACGCTCCGTAGACTACGCTCTGCACTACTGCTAATAAACAGCTCCAGACTGGGAGAGCACCGAATTTAGG
Source organism: Pseudobourletiella spinata (assembly GCA_009870155.1). Lineage (NCBI taxonomy): Eukaryota > Metazoa > Arthropoda > Collembola > Symphypleona > Bourletiellidae > Pseudobourletiella > Pseudobourletiella spinata. The sequence goes on along the minus strand of WJFA01002817.1, from coordinate 7,760 downwards.
CTCTGACGTAAATCAAGGGAAAATGAGATGATGAATACGAGATTGGAACTGAGTACATGTATGAATGCACACATGTATTGTGAGATGTGTCTGTTTACCTGAGAGAATCATGACGAAGATGACCTTGGATTCGTTCCCTTTAACTCTGTGTGCTTAGAATATCTGCTAGTCTGTTGGTACGTTGTCTCTACAGTAGTCTCGCCATTTTTTCACGGGCTCTGTCATCGATTGTTCCTCGAGCTCCTCAGTTAGCTGCATAGGGAGATATACATTAGAGGGCTTGGCAGTGGCCATCCTCCATATCCACTGCAATTTCGTTCGTATCATATATACATATATATATAGCTTTGAAACGCTTGCACTTTAGTTTGACATTTACCAAATGGGAGCGGAGGACTAGCTTGGGGCTGTGGAGCGCAGTGAATATCAAGGCCAAATGGGGCAATATGTGATATGGTGATGCAAAGACCCAGTCGAGCCCACGGGAACTGGTTATATGGTGGTTGTAATAAGCATGGAGTAGGATTTATTATAAAAGTTCCTTGCTCCTTTTGTTATGTATATAGTTCTCCACCATGAGCTGGTTGAATAAAATATGTTATCTGAATGAAGAATCCTAATGCAAAACTCCATCTCCCGAACCCATATTCCTGCTCCAAGGCCAGTTGGTTGCAGCCCTTATCAGTGAAATATGAAGTATGGGAAAGATTCAAAGGTCCGACCATAGACTTAAATTTAGCTGAGGAGATGGAGATGGCTAGGGGGTGGAGGTTGAGGTGGATGGGAAAAGTTTATGAAGAGGAGCGGCGAGAAGACTGTTCAACCCATGTCAAACATAAAAGCGCTAATTACCGCCTGTCATTACAAACAGCTCTGAAAGTCCTTCCCTGGACCTTTTGGAGGATTCACATGGTCGAATATCCTATGCTCCCATGTAGAGCGTAGTCTTGGAGACTGTGAGAGGCATGGGTTAAGTTCCACAACTTGTACACGAGCGCAGGTGTGCTCACCACATAATTGTCTTTCGCCACATCAACCGCAACGCCACCTCCCACTGTAGGTAGGTCCAACAACATGAGTTTAATAGATGAATATATAGGATTATCATTGATGCTAGTCATGATGATGATATGAGTAGTTAAACTTAAGGACCCTGGTTGTTTGAGATGAATTTTCCCGCTGTACTTTCAACCTTTGCAAAGCAAATATGCTCGTTTCTTCTCACAAGAACTGCCACGGCTCTTTAGTTTATTTGGGAATGGATCGTGGATGACAGTTTTGAATATAATTAAATATTTGAGATGAGATGAGGTATATTGTACAATGGTATTTATAACACTAATTTGCTCAAATTGAGGAGGAAAATGAGGGACTAGGCCGAAGGAGCAACAGCTGGAGGCATCGTTAAGGGTATAAGATATGACAAGATACGGATCCAGACAGCAGATCCGCTTTTTGGATCCGGAACCGTGTTCCTAACCACAAACAGAAGAGTAGTCCCATATGATACATTCGTTAGACCAGCATTTCATCTCGGATGTGAAAGCTCATTAATTATCCGCTACTACCAACTTTCTGGCAGAACTACAAAAAGGCTCGGTGACAGGGATAACTTGTTCCTGGGTTTCTCCGTCCTAACATTTCTTAAAGGTAAGTAATAAGTGATTCATTTCTTGGTGACATATGTGTCGTTCGGGATGGAGATAGAAGAACAGCTGATGAGTTTTCCCCTTGTATGTAACACGCGCTGGGATGAGGAATGGGATAAACATGGGGAAAAAGCTGGAGTTTTTGAGTAAACAACCCAAAGTTGTTATGTTGCCGGAACAGTTGCAACCACACGCTTTTCCCGCAAGGATGCCACCTCGGCGCTTTGGTTTGGACACACATTCCCGCGAACTCATTGAAAACTCGTACGTTCATGTACCACTCAATATTTGTATATATTCATGTTGACGTTCACTGCACGCTCATTTGCCGTCATAGATACTCAGTTGGTGTGACAGTGTACTACTTGGTATTTCGACGAAATTTTTTGGCTCAGGTACATAGCACTCTTAACAGTGGCTATGGAATAACGAAAGCTAGATTGTCCGAAAAGATCTTGTCACACGCATTTTTAAGATAAGGCATCGGGCTTACCTCTATTTCCCATTCACTACCTGTTGCAGCCTGTGCACCCCTCCTCATGAGTGCTGCTTACTTTGTTAGCTGTTCCCTAATTTTGCCAAAGTTAGGATTAGGCAATCATGAGCGAAGATGATGAATGCTGTTCCTATAGCACATAAAGTTACATACCTTATGAGGGTTGTTTTAACTGCTTAAGTCCATCTGCCATGCGTTGGTGGTAGTAACCGTGCCCTTCATAGTATGATAGTATGAGTTAGCTCGTTACATTATAATCTCGAAGCTTGTATCTCCTTTCCTCATTGCATTGCACAGAACAGTTCACCATCATTCGGCTGACTACACCCAAGTAGGAAAAACATTAAAGCGAGTCAAGGAAACGGCCCAACCCATGAAGAAGAAGGAGAGGAGTTGTGTACAGAGAGACGGGATGAGCCGTGTTTAGCGTGCATGTTCAAGCTAATTTCATTAGAGGGTTATACACACACTACTGGCACGCCATGACGCCTCCCATCCACGAGGCGCGCGTTGCCCACAGATTTTTCACCGGACACGGTGATATCCGTGGCACAGAGATAGAAAATTACCCCCATTTAATGTGTACAACTCTATAAGGCTACATCATTTGTATCGTATACCATAACAGTATCGTCCATCTGAATTCTGACTTGTTATCAGACGATAATGTTGGCGAGTCGGAACTGCGAATTACTCTCTCAGCGACGGAGTCATTATTGTTTCATTCACTTGTTTGATTAAAATTCAGTCAGAAATGGAACTTTGGAAGAGAAACGAACAGCGCTGGACATGTAGGGAATCGGGATTTTCCTCTGATAGTTCACCCTCCCCCTCCTCCGCGTGTTCCCACGACCCACCACTGGACGACATTGAAAAAACATTTTCCTCAATTTTTCAGTTTCTTCGCCCGGTGTCAGGAAGCAAAATGCAGATACATATAGAAGCGGAACACACGTGTGAAAAGAGTATCTGCGTGGAGATCTCAATGGATCTACTTCTTTGTATAGAAGGATAAAATTTTATGATGGGAAAGAATTACTGTGACCAGGACTTATGTATTCGGCCCGCATCCTGCTAACCATGAGATTTAACTGTGGCGCCATTTTCAAGGAAACAGATTTCCTTATGAGCTCAAAAGAAAATCTCTTAAGGAAATCATGAGTTTCCCTAATCTGTGCCTGACTCATGAACAAGAAAATCAAAGGACTCACATCCTTCGGTGATGAATTGCTACATGCTTTACTCTCTCTGTGGAGTGAGTTTAACCTTACCTTCTCCTTCTACCTCCTCTTCATCATCGTTCCAACCACAAATCCTCATAATGCGGGCCAATTTGGTAGAGTATGCACAAAATTATGTGGTCCTCCAGTTCGTACGTCGTCATTCTGCTGTTGGTACTGGCGTTGTTGCTTTTATTGCATGGGTGAAATTTAATGTTACATGTAACATGTCTTCTTTGAACAAACATGGGAGCTAGATGTTCGATAGTGCTGTTTCTCTAAATGAGTGAACATGGTTGGGAATATAGGGATTACATGCCAGCCGCGGACTGACTTGGTACATGGAATCCGGCTGTTTTCTCGGCATACGACCAAAGGCTAACGAATACCTTCTTGGTATGGACTAGTACATTAAACTTAATGATAGCTAATGGACCATCATGGGATAGTCGTTGAGAATAGAAAATGAGCCATGCGACCCCCCATCTTCACACAGTACACCATTCATCATCCTTCTTAATAAAACAATTATTGTCATCAAACTACTCTTTCAGACTGCTGGGAGTGTAGGGCAGACATTTGGAAGTGACGATTCGTATATTCGTAATATTACTGCGAGCTATTAGTGCAGGCGAGCTTTCAGACCTCCAAATGGTACTGCCACGTGTTCGCTGACTGAGGACTTCAAAGTTCTTAGGTGTTGGGGTGGTTGGTTGCCCAGAGCAGATATTTTATCTAATATGGCACTTCATGGCTATTTCTGGGTCAAAGTCTGTTCTGAAATTAAAACTGTATGGTGAGGTGAGCGAACAAAAGTCGGCAAGTTGGGGGACCCAATGTGTTATGCTGACTGATTGCATGGCTTGACACGTACGTGATTCCTTGTGTGCGATTTATAGAATCCATCACAAAACTGACTTCCTTGAAGACTATTAGAGTGCGTTCGATAAACACTTGAAATATTGGCGTGATGCAATTCAAACAAAATTACGAGCAGCTATTCAGCTATCCCTTCGGGAAATGAAAGCCAACTGCACTTGATATCTTACTATCTGCTGCCGAGATAACATTTCCTAGTTGCACTACATAATAGAACTGCAGATTATAATCACATTGAAATTAAATTTTAAGGGAAATGTTTCTTCAGGGGGAAGACAAGCCCACAGATGAGTGATTTCCCTTTAGAGACTGATCAACTGACTGAAGTGCTGCGGTGAGTTTCTGGCACCAGCAAGCATAACAGCCAGTCTGTCTTGATTGGCACAAGTAAATCGCTGCGTTGGCAACTGACTGTTGAAGGGAAGTGGGGTACACTATAGCTCCTATTCACAGCTTTACATCTCTACGGTAAGGTACAACAACTCAGTAATGACCACGACACTTAAAATCATTTCCCTTTCTCTTACTAACCTAACTGGCTCCTGAGTTTTCAGTTCCACACTAGGACTTGTTACGAAATACCTATTAAATAATGCTCTAGCACATGAAGATGGGCATATTAACCAACATTCATAGCTAAAAAACCCTAAAAGCTTACAAACTAGAGAGCGAAGTATAGCGGCAGGCAATATTTTAAAACGAGCGTTAAAAATGCTGGTTTTATTATGCTACATGAAATACAAAAACTTTGAAAACAGATAATCCCCCCGCTGAAAACTTAAAGGTGAGCAACATGGTTGTGGACTCATGCATAACATAAAATTGTATAGGTATTTCAGTTCCAGAACTTAGCACTAATTTACTGCAGTAGAATCTCGATTATCCGGCCCTTTTACTACTGATTTGCACCAATACGGGCAGTAAGTGAAATGGTGCCGAAAGTCATATTGATCTGGTTATTAATGTGGGAACTATTTCATGCGACCCGAACAACCCCACCCCTAGAAGTCCGGAATGTCGAAATTCTACTGCATTCACAAGGAGTCGCAAAGTATTCTGCATCGAAGAACGTGTCAAGGGTACAAAAATTGAGTTTTACACGCAAATTAATTACAGCTATGCTGTGCTCTATTACTCCACTGGTTAAGACAACTTAACCATAAACCTGAATGGGAGTGAAACCCTTGTAGCCGCCGTACCACTCCGGAATTTGATCTTTAGGAAAATGACGCAAGACGTGAGGAAGCCATCTTGCCCGATTCGTACCGTAAATTTCTGTTTTTTCCAATATGGAACCCAGTACAGGTCTCACGATATTCACCAAACTCTCCGCTACAAAGTTTGCTACAGAGTAAACAAAAATTAAAACGTTGTCAAGTATAGAATATAACATTAGTATTGACAGCCTAGTATGTATGAACCAAAAAGCAGGCTACTATTATTTACAAAGACGAGTCGTAAAAGAGCAAGCCGCAAGATTTTAGAAATTGCGTCGAAAAAGCGGAAGTTGTTAATGTCACACCAAGTGATATCATTTTCAATTTTCGTGACATAATAATTCAGATAGAGATGTCATGAACTAGTATAATTTGCACAAACTGACAATGACCATGACGCATTACAGGCAAACTGCCAAAATTACTCAAACAGCGACCGACTTCAAATTATACGAGAAAATAAGTTTAACCACCCTAATTCCAAAATATTAATGCCTCAACTGAACAAATTAACTTAATTCATTGTCCTTCGTTATAGGACTAAAACTAAAGATTTTAGGGACTGTCATTGTTACCATTGACTACCACGGCAACGCCTGTGTGTTCAGTAAGCAGTTTTCTGTATTGACGCGCCAAGCGCAGGATATAGGTGACAGCTGGAAAATGCAAGACAGTTCATTAGGACATGTCATTTGGCTACTTTAGAATTCGAGTTATGTGAGAATATTACTAGGAACTGAAGCAATTTGTGCAAGATTCAGCTGATCCAGGTCAATTAAGAAGACGGCCTCATGTATCACATTGTCTGGTGTGCTCTTCAAAGCTCTGCTCTTCGTAATTCTGATACGAGATTGCTGAACGTACTTGTCAAAGGCCTTAAATTCTTCTCCACCTGCTTCGATGATTTTTCGGACGTTCCACTTCCCCAGCTCAGCGATCCAAACTGAGATTTTTATGTTCAAAAGACAATTAACAGCACTACAAACAAAGAGTTGAAACAAAGAGAATAAACGGAACTAACTTGGACGATTTTCTGCGTCGAATCCACTGAGGTAGTACGGATAGTTGCTACGAATATCTAGAGGTGCTTCCCAAGCCAGTAGCTCAGCCTCTTTGTCTCTTGACTCGTCAACGACCTAACGGATAAAATTAGGTTGTTAAAGATAAAGAGGCAGGGATTCAAAATTCATGTACCCAAACTGGACGCAACACCAACATGAACGTCAAAACGTTTCTGGAAGACTACGTATACATTACGTTTTCGGAAACGTTGAGTAAATGCGGAATTAGTTCTTTCTCGATGGCCACTAGTTCTGGTATTATCTTGCTCGAATTGACTGACTGTGGTTTCACTACAGGCAAAACTTCTGTAACTGTCAACGCAGCGGATGAAGGTGGTGCTTCTGTATCTGGACTCGGATCAGACGTAGTTGTTTCACTTTCATCTTGACATGTGACAATGCTTTGTAAGCAAGTCAGCAACAAATACACCAAAGGAAGCTTCATGCTGTCCCAACAACCACAAGATCACAGTTTATCCCCAGCCCACAGCAATAGATAGATTTAAATCACATAAGATCCTCTTGGACACTTATCTCACTCGCTTCATTAAACCAACTGACAGCGTAACGAACGAATCAAGCAACATTTAAAAGATTTTCCCCCCAAAAAGCGCCATATTGTACGTCGTCGTCTCTGCTGACTTTGCCATTACATATTCTGACGCATTGAATTCACTATGGATTCCCCTGCTGACCAGACACCTTTCTAATTCGCAAACGCACGAAAACACTTTCAGATCATTTGTTTTATTACAACCAAGCTGCTTTCGTACGCACAGGCGCCAACGTGATACAGCTACTGCTACGGCAATGCCCTAGTAAGCCATCTGCAATCACATAAGATGCTTAGCTCTGTCCCATGCGTATTAAGTTTAGCTTGGTCACATGTCAATCTATTTTTCAGCTCACTGAGTGAACAAAATTACTTTGACGCATGTGACTACGATATTCCAAGTTGTATTATTTCAAAGGGTCCACAAAATTGGTAGTAAAATCTTATTAGTGCCCTCAGCATCCACAAAACTGGTAGAATCTAGCGCCGTGTAATGAGCTGGCAAGGTATGATGCGCAGGTAATGATGCAAAGTTAACACTTAATTGCAATCGGGTCTTCCTAGATAAGGCCCGAATGTAAGTTACTCCTTGGGGCAAGTTATTGCTACTTAACAGGAGGGTAAGCTTGTGTACATGAGGGATTGAACTGGGATTAATAGGGCATGTTACCCACCCCTAGCATGT